>JARFJB010001974.1:615000-650000 GCA_036346205.1 Vesta saturnalis
AGCTTTCTTTGTTAGATTTAACTGGATTATTTTAATCGATGTCATGTTTATATTTGTGAATGTATGTGAAGTTTTTCACAACTTTACACTTACATCATAACTTGATTAAACTTGTTTTTTGGTTGACATTTTTCATCGTTAGCCTTCGACAGTTAGAGGGTGTTCTGATTTGTCATCTTTAAGACAGTTTAACAATATTTAATTTTGAAGTTATCCTTTACTAAAATTGAATGGGCGCGGGGCACACGGGCGGCAATCCGAGGGGGCGATGGTAGACACCCGGTTCCAGAAAAGCGACAAATTGTGAATAACTATGGCACAAACCTAATATGCATGTAGAACAAATATTTCGAAACCTAAGCGTACAAAAATTAAAGACTAACTTGATCATTTAAGGTGAGACATTTTGATTCGCTCAAGGTAATGTAGTCATCGGAGTGTTTCATCTATGCGCTAATTGTTCTCTAAGTGTAGCGTATTGAAATCTCCAAATACTCCTTTATCCTTTAGGTACTAGACACTTATGCTGTATCCCACAATAGATTTATAACCCCCCCCCTCCCCCTAATGCGGCGAATTAATCTCATTGAATTAATCTCAAATTAATTTTTTCGGGACCACGACTAAACCATTTCCGCACTGCTTCTGCAATTTATACGAATATTAATTATTGCTTGCTCTAACTCTCTTTTACTGTTTTTTGGAGTAGTGACTGTTGCGTGTAAACCTATATCGTCAGAGAATTGTGAACTATTTATATTTTATTTATTATTTTTAACTATATCCTTTACATTAATGACATATAACAGAACGGAGAACATCTCCTGCTTGAGGAACTCATTTAGAAATGATTCACTTACTTCTTAATTATGAATCTCGTAATGCTTTGATCTTAGCTGAAAAATAATATCTCCTGTTTTGAATATTTGCCGGAAATCATATACCGAATTTCCATCGTTTGAAATATTCCCACTGTTTCATTGTATTTGTCTATTTAATATAAAACTGTGATAAATATCGTGGTGTAAATTAAATTCAAATCTCCCGCTTATTAAAAGTAGGTTAATATGATTAGTCAGGTTATGTTCTCTAACAAATCCATAATAATTATACTAAGGCATTCCTTATGTAACAAAATATTCAATATAATTGAAATTACTGTAAAGAAGTTAACGTTTGTTTTAAAAACTTACTGTTACCTTTTACTTCGCAACTTGTTGGAACCTGTGTTCTTTTTTATCGCGTCGCCGTTAGTTTTTGGCTCTGCGCAGGATTTTGCAGGAAATAACTTGTTTAAAACTAGACATTATAAATACGAGAATCACTTCTAAAATTCATGGAATCAAGTACTCCTTGTAATGTTAAGGTTTTGCGATTGTCATAGTCGTAAAATTTGAAATGTTATACCATTAGTACAACTGACAGTGTGATTGTGAACATTGCAGTTTGATTTCAGTAGAATTTTAAAAATAGTAGGTTTGTGAAAATATGGATATTTCGAACCTTCGATACTGTTAATCGCCACAGCAAAGTGTGGAAAAACAAACGTTGTTGTTTGGTGACGAAGCGCCGTCCAAAACCATGTCCTACAAATGGTTTGCAGAATTCAAACGTAGAAAATCTACTTTTGATGGCGGTTTTCGCGAGGGTAGGCCATGCCTTCTGTTGTAGAAAAGAATATTGATGCTGTGAGTGAAATGGTTTTATCAGATCGACATACAGCATATAGTGAGATGCAGGCATCTTTAAGCATTTCGGCGAAACAACTACATACCATTTTGAAACAACATTTATAGGAAGCTTTATAGTCGTTGGATTCCTCACAATCTGATAGAAGCTCAAAAAAGGAACGTGTCAAGTGATGAAAGGAAATTCTTAAAATTTGACCACGGTCGTTCAAATTCTGTATATTAAATTGTAACAGGTGGTGAATCATGGATATATTTATATAAGCCTGAAACTAAACAGCAATCATCTGCATCAGTGTTTCAAAATGAACCTAAACCAACAAAAGTGGTGCTCCAGAGAAGCGTTTCAAAGAAAATTATTGCTTGTTTTTTCGGAAAAACCGGTTATGTTGCAACTGTCTCCCCCAGGTGATCGATAAAATTAGAAAACACAATATAAATAAGCGAATCATTCTAATTAATGGCAATGCAAGTATGCACACAACACGATAAACTACAGAATTTTTGACTAGTCAAAATATCAAATTTATGACTCATTGCCCATATTCGCCTGATATGTCTCTCAATATCTTTTTTTGTTCAAAAAGATCAAAAATAAAACGTGTGGCAAACGTTTTTCATTGCCTGAAGAGACCGTTGAAGCTTTCAAAGTACTTGTTTTGAAGGTATCTAGCTCAGAGTGGCAAAAATGTTATATATATATATATATATATATATATATATATATATATATATATATACATTGTTACAAATTACATATACAACTCATATCTAAAACGTGAGGATTTCTTTAGGTTTTTCTTCTTCCTGAGATTGTTATTATCGCCTTACATTCTTCAAGAGATACTGTATTCCTATTACTTCACTTTGGAACATCTCATCACTAAAAAAAAACAACTGGGGTTATGTTTAATATGACACTCAGTTCAATAATTTACCCAGACAACATCCTGGTGAGTTCATTTTACTATAATTTTTTTCTTCTACTTCGAGAAAAAATAGACAATTGCTGTGATCCTTTATCGAGTGTTTTAAGAAAGCGATTTGTTACTATAACGAATTTACTATCACGAATATAATATTGAATTTGTTGGATTCTTGTTGAACATTTAACGGTAGTACAGTAAATTAGGTTAGATATCTATAAACAAAAAGGTTATGTCAGCTTTTATAGAAATTCTATTAACATACCAAATTTCTTCTGTTTATAATCGTTAACTTTAACTTCAACCTTTTCACGATTTTCTAGTGTAATGATCTTGCTTTGACACAAAAAAAAATTGGTAACATGTTTAAACAGATGTTTATATGCTGTAACTACTGCTTTCTAAAATTATCAGCTGTTTAAAGTAAAGAATTTGAGCTTTGAGACTTACGTAATAAGATTCACTATACACAGTGCTTCATGATATATATTAGCTACACTACTCATATACAGGGTTAGGAAAAAGTACGGGAACGCTTAAATATCTACAAAATCGCTAAAGTTACGATTACAAAATTCAGCATTTGGGGGTTTCGGGGCGTGCACGATTGGAAAATGATATCGGCACTGTTGCCAGATTTCCTAATTTTGCGCTAGACGTAGTCATTTTATTTTCTTAAATAGAATGCCCTATTTATTTTCATTGCAATCAATTGGGCGTCTCAAACTTATTAATATCTCAAATTTTCAAAATTTTATCTCCACTAGTTGCCGAGATAAAACAACATCGCGTTTTCAGTAACAAGTACTGAAACGCTTAAATATCTGCAAAACCGCTAAAGCTATGATTACAAAATTCGGCATTTGGGGGTTCCTAAGCATGCGGAATTGGAAAATGGTATCGGTACTGTTGCCAGATTTCCCAGTCTTGCGCTACACATAGTCTTTTTATTATCTTAAATGGAATGTCCCATTTATTTTTATTGAAATAAATGACTTGAGTTATGAAGGGTATTTTTTTATTTGTGACTGGCCATTTTCCCTTGCACTTTAACTAATAACAATAATGCTAAGATGAGAAGGAGATTAAAAGCCAATGGACTAAAACAACAATAACTTAATTAATTAATTAGCAATAGAATTAATAACTAACGACACTAACTTTTAATTAAATGCTCAAAGTGGGCTCCATTATTTGCCAGACAGTATCTAAGTCGATCATAAAGTTCTCGCAATGTGTTGCTCAACATATCCAGTGTTATAAGTACAATTTCGATGCGGATTCTTTCGCAGAGTTCGTTAACATTTTCTGGACGATTTCTGTAGACACGGTTCTTCAAATGACCCCACAAGAAGAAGTCCATTGGAGTCATATCAGGGGATCGAGGTGGCCATTCTAATGCTCCACGTCTTCCAATCAGCCTTCCTGGAAATTGGTTGTTTAGAAATTGCATGGCTTCTCTTGAATAATGGGGCGGAGCACCATCATGTTGGTACCAGATTTCACCTATATTTCTATTTCGTTGAATGGCAGGAACCATTTCTCTAAGGAGCTCCTAATACCTGTTAATGTACCTTCTATGAAAAAAGGTCCCATAATATTGTTTCCCAATATTCCCGCCCAGACGTTAACTTTTCAGGATATTGGGTATGGAGTTCTTCCATCCAACGGGGGTTATCTCTAGACCAAATTTGGCAATTGTGCTTGGCCGTTCAAGCAGAAAGTAGCTTCGTCACTGAATACAATTTTGTGCGCAAAATAAGGATCTTGGTTGATATTCTTCATCATGATTTCGGCGAATTCATTGCGGGGGTCAGGATCATCCTCTAAAAGCTCTTGAGTGTAATGGATCTTGTACGGCTTTAATTTACTTTCCTTCAAAATAGTCCTTACAGATTTTTGACTGATTTCGGTATTTATAGCTAACTGGTTGGTGCTTACTTTTGGATTTTCCTCTATTTGTAATAAAACGTTTTAATTTATTTTCATCACTTGTAGCAGTTCTTGGGCGTCCGGTTTTAGGTAAACATTTTATGGACCTTGTTTCCTCGTAACGTCGACAAGTTCTGTGTACGGTAGACTTTTTAATGGGTTTTTTAGAATAACGATCATTAAACAAGTTGCAGACTTCTTGATATGTCCTTGTTTTATTTCCATGTCCACGAAAAATTAAAATATCAATACGTTGGGTTTCTGATAGAACAAAAGCCATAATCAAATTATAATTTTGTAATCGATGCAATATTCAGCGGCTTAACTGACAATGATGTGTTTAATTTGTCATTGTTGTAACATGGCGACGGCTAGAGTGTTGAAAACAATTGAAGCAGTGCTTGCTTATTCCTAGCGTATTCATATTTTCGAGCATCTCTGATAAATTTAATGCATGCTCATTCATTAAAGTAAGTAACTATCCCATAATATTTCTCACTAGTATCTAATAGTATAAACAGAATTTTGAGAATTTGGGATCTTCCATTTAAAATAACAAAAAGACTAAGTATTGAGATCTTAATAAGTTTGAGACGCCTAATTGATTGCAATAAAAATAAATAGAGCATTCTATTTAAGAAAACAAAATGACTACGTGTAGCGCACAATACTGTGGTAAATCTGGCAACTGTTAGTCGGATTATTGCATTTACTCAAGCGTTCCGCATGCTTTCTACTGAACCCAATACGGTGCCGTCATTATCTCAGCAACTAGTAGACTCTTAGAAGGTTTTGCAGATACTCAACGTTCCGAGACTTTTACTGAATAAAATAGGTGTCATTCATATCTTAAGACTAACTAGTAGATCTAGAAGTTTGAAAATGTTGAGATCTTACTAAGTTTGAGATCTGCCCAATTGACTGCAATAAAATAAATAGGGCATTCTATTTAAGATAACAAAACGACTACGTCTATCGCAAAACTGAGGAAATCTGGCAACAGTGTCCGATATCATTTTCCAATTCGCGCGAAACCCCAAATACTGAATTGTTGTAATCGTAACTTTCGCATTTTGTAAGTTGATATTTAAGCGTTCGCGGTACTTTTCCTGAACTCACTAGTATACTTGTATTGTTATTATCATAACCTATTTAGATTTGTGTTTAAATTTGCTTTGATGATAATATTGGCTTAGCCTTAGTTGTACTTCACTTGTTAGTATACTTTTACTTGTATTGTAATTAGATGTAGTTAGCAAACGCTATCATAACAAGGACAGCTATTAAATTTTCTTATCTGCTTGTAATCAATTTCGGCCTTTGAGCCACATAATTGTACTTTATTATTGTATGCATACCTTTGGGTAATTGAAATAATTATTAAAATTACGCTTTACAATTATACAACAGTGATCAATTCTCAAGTGTACTGTAGTGGTATGACAATAATCCCTATCTTGTTAAAATATTGTAATGTGTTTTGCAATTGGCTGACTTTGGATTTAATATTAGGTTTTAGTCGTTTTAAGTTTATCGTCAGTTAATATGTCATACCTTCGTTTTTCACTTTTGTATTTTCTGGTGAGTTATATTACAAACTGTCTATAATCAAGACAAATTTATATATTCTAGTAATCTTCAAATTGTGAATATCGAATTTAATCGATCATGCCGTTTTCAAACAAGTACTGTACAACTTTTATGTTAATTAATAATGAAATGTATAACATTTAATATACTTAAGATTCATTATTTTGTAATGATTTAATCCAATCACTTGGGAAATAATATTT
This sequence comes from Vesta saturnalis, assembly GCA_036346205.1. Taxonomy (NCBI): domain Eukaryota; kingdom Metazoa; phylum Arthropoda; class Insecta; order Coleoptera; family Lampyridae; genus Vesta; species Vesta saturnalis. The sequence goes on from JARFJB010001974.1 coordinate 621,340, forward strand.
TATTTATTTTTGTTTGTATTTTATACGGGATGCAGTCTAATTTTTCAAATACAAAATAGTCATTACTGTAAATTAAGATAATATTCTTATAATATGTATAAGTTTAATGACCTTCATACAGATTTGAAACTGATCGTCAGTTTTACTCGAACCATGCTCTAGAAGTTAGCTAGAGCAATTTACAGCTTCTTACCAACCTATCAGTGGTACCAACTTAAATACTTTGATCACGTGGTATACATTTGAGATTGATCACTCGTTATATGTTTGGAGACCGTAGTAACCTAAGACTTACACCTGCTGGGGAAAAATTATACTTTATATATTTTCTGGTTTGTACTGTTAATTACCGGTATATTTAATTTGTTTGTGTTTAAAGAAAAAGCAATGGTAGACATCTACGTGTATTTTTGTTGCCGTTATTAATTTTGGAGTTTAGATAGCAACTCGTTTAATTTTGAACTGATGTACCAGTTTTAAGGAGAGCTCTTCCTAGAATATCGGTTTATTTTAGGTAATTAATTTTGAGAGTGTGCTGTGTTTATGTTTTCTAGGGACCACGTTGGCTGTCGAGCAATGCCAAATAAATTTTTTTGTATTCATTGGTTTCTTGCTAATTTAGGTGATAGGGTTAACGTTACTCAGCAAGGTAAGTATGTTTCTACAATAAATTATAAATAAATGTTCAGATTTTCACATAAGTATTTCTCAATTATTTTCGTTTGGATTTACCTACAGCTACCCAAACTTAAGATAACGCTTGTGTTAATATTATTTGCCCGTCTTTTTTTATTTTTTGCAATTATTTAAAAATAATTTATTTTGGGATATAATTTTTCTATTGTCATTAAATTTAATTGTGTTAAACGATCAGTAGTGTTTGCTTTATTCCTGCGGTCTCGGATTAACTTCCTAGTCTGACTTTTTACCTCTGGGACTTAGTCAGACATTAAACATTATTTTAACTGTACCGTCTTTCTTATTGTATCCTTTTCTTGATCAAAGGGCCCTTTTAATAATTCTGTGTACTTTCCTACGCCAAAACCCCGCGCATCCAAGTGCCCAACCGACTGAGCTTTCGGTTAATTCCTTGATTCATGTTACAGCACACTTTCTCCGTTTTCTCCGAAATCCTTTTGAGCACGTAACAAAACATAATCTTAATTAAAAAAGTGCGATAGTTATAAACTATTTGGAAAATTAATATAAAATCTCTCTTTTGCAAAATATTAAATCGAAATCAACGAGTCGACACAACATAGCGTTGTTTTGCAAAGATTTATTTTTATCGAAATGTATCCAAACATTTTAACTCTTACATTATGGTAAGTGTGTTGACACCTTATGTCATACTTAATATTAGTCTGATAAACGGAAAAAACTTCCTGGCGCTCAATATAAAAAGAGAAAGCTCGAAAAAGAATATGATTCATCTGAGGAAAGTCGAAAAGGCAACAAGGATTACACCATAATGACGATGTAGACGAGGCACAGGAAGGACCATTTTAATAAAACTAAATTCTGGAGGAAGTTGATTTACCCGAAGAGACAAATCCTGAAACAGTTGAGTATGTGGTAAGAGCAAGTGAGAAGGGCAGTGTTCTTTGGAAGAAGTAAGCGTGCATAAAGACAATATTTATAAAGATTGGCCTTCCATACTATCCGACAAAATTAAATTATGTATAACCCAACTTACAGAAACAGATGTAAACTTTCCCTTCGATAAAGATTACAGAGGTTTCTCAACCGCATATTATAAGAATAGATTAAGTAACTGGGAAATGATTCCAAGAGTTTGGCTAGATTAAAAGATTGCGTATTTTGTTTTCCTTGTAATATATTTAAAACCTTTCATGGTGCCTTTGTTGAAATTTGTAACGATTGGAAACATCTATTTCAAGCTCATATTTGTAACACAAAATCTTGGGTCAAATAAATAAATTCAATTTTAAACCACTACTGATTCGCTAAATGAGAGATTGATAAATCAGAAAAAAGATAGATGGGTATCCGTGTTCAAAATTATAATTTATACTGTTAAATTTTTGGCTGGTCAAAATTTACCACAAGCAGCAAAATGAAATTTTTTTCAAAATTAAGTAAAGCTATTGTACAGTTTAATGGTCCTATATCAGGTCATACCTCTAGAATTATCAAAAATCCACCAATTATACCTCACTATTTGGGCGTTCTTATTCAAAATGAACTTATTTCTCTTTTGGTTAGAAGATAAGGCATGAAGTAATAGACCTGCTAAAAATAGTGAATTTTATTTCATTATTTTATCCTCCACGCCTAATAAGTCACCAGGACCAACTTGTTATGGTGAGATTTGTCCCCTTAAGTAATGAATCAAAGCAAATTGAAATTAGAGAGCAATCAATGTGATTTAACAGGATATAACTACAACATTTGTTCAGATGATGAGAGAACGGGACAGTGCTACGATAGTGATGCAAACATGATGGGTCGCAATAATAGAGTGCAAAAAAATAATTCTTGACTTAAACCCAAGAGCTTTCTATGTGCCTTGTGTAGTCTACAGTTTAAATTTAGTCGTTAATAATGCTTCTACAGCGTCTTTAGAAATAACAAGTTTTTTGCAATTGTACAAGAACTTTACATTTTCTTTTCTGCAGCGACTAAACGTTCGCAGGTATTAAAAGATGAAATCCTTACTTTAACATTAAAACCCATTTCGGATACTACTGGAAAAGCATAATAGATGCACTAAAAGTCCTTAGGCACAATTTTGATAAAATATATTATGCTTTATATACGCTGTATTCTGAGAATTGAAGAGATTCTGATATGAGAAATGTGGCAAATTCTTTACTGTTAAAAAATTATATCTTTTAAGTTTATATCTTCCATAGTAATATGGCATAACGCTTTAGTCAAAATCAACGTCGTAATCAAAACAATGCAGGAAACAAGTACTGCATTATCTAATATTACGTTATTACTGCAACAAACTAATGCATGATATTTGATCAGATAAAGGATTTAATAATATTTTGGAAGACTAAAAAAATATTGTCGAGAATATTGATTGCGATCCTTCAATTTCACCAATTAATACTATTAGACCTCGAACCAAAAAACGATCATTTGATTATGAGAGCAAGGGCGAGACTCCAAAAAATCCACAGGACTTATTTAAAGTTATTTTTTATTTTGTGCTATTGGACATGCATTATCAAAAAGCTTCTTTTCAATTAATTCATGCTGGAGTTTTGGGAACAAAAAGGAATTACAGAGGAGATTGGATCTTGAAATCTTCAATAACACGTGCACACCAAAGCAAAAGTCTACAAGAAAGAATGAGGTTAAGTGATACATACTCATTTTGAATGGATTTTTATGTGGATAAATTTTCAGGAACTAATAATTCATAATAATGAACTAAAAGTAATTAACCATCAGTCTATCAAATGTCATAATATGCAATATTACGGTAGCAAGAGAACTAACATTATTTGATTTTATTTAACTTCGTATAGATGGCGTCACATGTAATAATGAAAAATAAAAAATTGTTACACTTTTATTTGTACATTATCGTGTCAATTGTAGTGTAAAGTAGCGTGCTGTAAATTAGGCATTCTGTCTTATACTTAATTTCCTTTTTTTAAACGTTCCGGAAAGCTAAAATGTACTGGTTGCTTTACCCCATAGTAACCGCTCTTTACAACAATCTGCGTAAAAATCTAGTTTCAGATGACGTATACATAATGTCAAAGCTAAGTTTGTAATGCAGGAGGCCAAAAATATATTTTACACACTAACTAAAATCAAAAGCGCACATAAAGTAAAACAGTAATACATAAAATAATAACAAATTTCATGATTATTATTTATGTCAAAAAACTGCCCTAGTCTCCTACTCATGCACATATATACGTGGGTAACAACGTCTTCACAATACGCGGAAAAAAGTATGTTACAATGCTATATTTCCTCATGGATGCACTAACACTATTCAATATCTATTTAAGAATAAGCTTATCTATTTGTTTCCAAATTTAGTAATTGCTAACATTACTGTTGACAGGTGCTAGTGGCGAAAGGAGTTTTTTGAAACTGACAGGAATAAAAAATGATTTGCAATCAACAGTGGGTGAAGAAAGGTTATCAGACATATTATTAGTATAGAAAAGACTATTTCTCAAGATATGTATTCCATATTATTTCAGAATTTGCTTTAAAAAAATCAAATTTTATATAAATTTTTCATAATAAGAATGTTGTACTAAATAGTATTAATTAGTATAAATGTCTGTTCATGTTAATTTGTCAATCGAACTTTATTCCAACTTTTTTGTATGTATCATTAATAATTTTATATTTATGTTAATTATGATGAGTTCCCGCTGACTTATTTTTCCGAAATACATTTTACGTTTTTCATATTTCCTTTGTTTTAAGTTAAAATTACTTTCAAGACATTATGCACACGGGTGGCAAATACCTTAAGAACGGCCCTGCTGTCTACCTCGTAAGGAATGGCATGATGGATGAATATATGTAATGAGGTAATGACTACTGAAAGATTGTTGAATAAATTTAGTAAATCCCAAGAACAATATCGTTAAGTAATGATAATCACTTAGCGGTGTATATTGTCGTTTTGATTACATTTAAAAGGTTTTAATTTTGAATGAAGACATGTCTCTAAGGTTTAAGTAGCGATCAAGTGACAGTGAACAATATTAAGAATGCACTGCATCGTTTTACTGATCACGACACTTATTCACGAACTTGCATGAACGTGATTCATATATTTAACCTTGCAATTGAAATCAATTCTTCTCTGCTGTAAATCACTTTAAGTCGAATTTACGTGGTTCATTAATGCAAAATATTCCAAGTTCGTTAAATTTATACACTACTTTTACATTGTAATGTCATGAGTTGAAAATAATAATGCATTGTTCCATTTGGCATAAAATGGTCGTCACAATTAACACCTGCACATTGATTCTTCAAAAAATTTCAATGAATTTAAGTAACCGCTTTTCCTGTTTACCAATACGTGGTGAATAATTAAAGTGAGGAACTGAAACACATAATAACATTAGGGATTTTGAGATTTAAGTTGAATATTTAGTTCTAATTAACTTTCCGTAAAGATAAGACAATTTTGCAATTTGAATAGAATGACAGTAATTAAAATTATTTAACAGTTTACAGGGGTATACGCCATATTTTTTAGTTTTAACCATTATGATTCTTAAATGTTCAATTTTAAAAACAAATACTACTTTTATACATTGTGACGTAATTTAAGTGACCATATACTAGAAATAAAATAACAAATTATATTTACTCTGCAAACTTTTAAAATTTTACAACTGTACAAATTTATATTAGGTATCCGACGTTATTAAAGCTGCTTGTGAAATTTGATTCTTTTGTAAATATAATTAAAATTTTTATTTTGAATTGTATAAGCTTAAGAACCCCAAAGCTATAAAAATTGAACCTGTTTTTATAATTGAATTTTGAAATAAGGGTTGTTAATCGTAAAACGGTTAAATTAAATACTTTTATTATTAAGTTTACTTTGTATTTGATTTTTCATTTTATCAAAGCACAGAAATGATTAGTTATCAAGCGTCGACTATCAAGGCAAGTTTGTTCTGTACTATTAAGGTTAATCGGTTTGGGCTGTCGGTACAGCTAGTAACTCTTATGTTGGAATAACCTATCTCAAGAGTATACAATTTTATTTGTATGTTAAACGAAGCGAAGAAGTAATTAAGTTTAACATGAAACGGTGGAGCTAAGAAAACTTTATACAAGTGAATAACATAATTATGAGTTAAATACTATTCTTGATATTTAAGTGTATGTATGTATGCGTGCAAATTACTGTATAAAAACATCTATAATACACTAACAGAATAATTACTTTATTCAAATGATACGTCTACAAGAGAAGAATATTTGTTTTACCTTCATAAAAATTAATCCAAAGCTATTACTCGTAACGTACTACGTCAACACACTATTTCATTGCGGAGAGTTTATAGCACTTCTGCTTTAATAATGTAATATTTTATTACATAGAAATATTCAGAAAATCTTAACGCTATACAGTAGTAAATGCTATACAGGGTGAGGTCTACTGCGTGGACGGGGGATTTCTCATTGGACCTTCATTTTAATAATATTTAGGTATATACCGGCCGATTAGCAAAAATATGCCAACCAAACCTATGTTTTTTTAATGGAACACCCTGTATATTTTTGCATTTTTAGATTCACTATTACATTTAGAAATTTGTATCTGTATCACTAACCGTTCTACTGATATCATCACTTCAATACCAAGATAGAGTTAACTTTAGAACCGCAATGCGAGCGTTTTCACCACGATTTTGTAAATCTGTTTATACCACCGACTATTAATAATAGTCTACTAACAAACTGGGAAATTTTTTGAAAACATGTAAAACTGCACAGAATGATTAACTTACGCGAAATGTAATTTTTCTCAATTTTTTCAAATGCAACACCCTGTATATTTTTTCACATTTGGATTCCTCGTGAAAAGTAGATATTAATTGATCATAAGCTTTATAGCCATAAGACAGACTATTCTTGAGGTATTAACGCTTTATTTGAAAATATTGACACACAGAAGAACAAATAAAACAAAATCCAGAGCAAACAAGAAAATACGAATAGCTAGCTAAACACTTTGCAATTTTCTCGGTAAACGAAAGGTTGACTCGCAACAACATTAGAAGCGAAATGGATTGAAACGCAGCTCTAATTCTATTTTTCATATCTTCGCTTGTGGTGGGAGGATGTTGGTAAACTTTTTCTTTAACGCAGCCCCAAAGGAAGAAATCAAGGGGCGTAATATCAAGTGACCTGGCTGGCCAGTTTGCACACCACCTCGCCCTACCCACCTCATCGGATAATTTCTATCGAGATATTGCCTAACGTTGATTGCATAGTGTGAAGGGGCGCCATCCAGTTGAAACCACACCGTACGAATATTATCTACCTCGATATTTTCCAAAAGCTCGGGTAAATCAATTTCCAAAAACTCTAAATATCTTTCTCCAGTAAGACCCCCATCAAAGAAAAAAAGACCAACCACATTAAAATTCATTATACAACCCCACACATTAACTGACCATCGATGCTGGTATTCAACAACTCTTAAGATGTGTGAATTAGTATTTGAATAGTGAAGATAGTTATGTGCATTAATATTGCCATTACTGTGAAAAGTTGCCTCATCCGTAAATAGAATGTTATTAACAAAATTGGGTTCTTCATTTACTTTAGTAGATTTTGAAAATCTATTTAACTGAAGGCTTGATGTTGCTCTATATGATAAGGATGCTCTCTCGTACTAATATGCGGATTTTCTATAAGAGATGCCACTACTAGAAACTCAATTTCTTCATTTGGGCTTGTTTTTGCCCGCTTGGGATAACACACACCTCCACCACCACCAATTTATAAATCCCTCAGCTTAACGATTCTTTCCGCGGTTGTCTTCTCTCTGGGTATCGTTCACAGTACAAACGAGTAGCCAGCAAAGCATTTCATTGAGCTTCACCGTAAATAAAGATCATATCGAACATTTCTTCTTTGGAAAAATTCATTTTATACAAAAAATTGACAAAACGACAATCCAAAAACGCACAAACTAATACAAACGACAAAACAATCGATGCAATTGTTCCTCTTTATTACGAGCGGCTAGCCTACCTGATTTGTTTTGTTGAATTCTATTGTCACAGTAAATTTTTGTTTTAGAATATTTTGACGTAAAAGCTCCAATATCTCAAGACAGATCCGACTTATGGCTATGAAACTATTATCAATCAGTAACTACTTTTCACGGGGAATCGAAATGTGAAAAAATATACAGTGTTGCATTTGAAAAAATTGAGAAAAATTACATTTCGAGTATATTAATCATTCTGTATAGTTTTACATGTTTTCGAAACTTTTTCCAGTTTGTTAGTAGACTATTATAAATAGTCGGTGGTATAAACAGATTTACAAAATCGAGGTGACAACGCTCGCACCGTGGTCCCAAAGTTAACTCTATTTTGTTACTACAGTGACGATATTTGCAGAACGGTTAGTAATACAGGTACACATATCTATACTTTTATTCTAAATGTAATAGTGCAAAAATATACAGGCTATTCAATTCAAAAAGCACAGGTTTGGGTTGGCATATTTTTGTCAATCGCCCTGTATATGCCTCAATATTTTTAGAATGTAAGTCCAATGGTCGTGTATTATCACACCAAAATTGGTTTTGATATCTCTAATAGTTAAGGAGCAATCCTCCGTCCACACAGTAGACACCTACCCTGTATATGTTTAAGTACTTCAATAATAATCTGTCTGCTTCTGTGTCTGTGTCCGTGTCCGTGTCCGTGTCCGTGTCCGTGTCCGTGTCCGTGTCCGTGTCCGTGTCCGTGTCCGTGTCCGTGTCCGTGTCCGTGTCTGTAAGCTTCGGCGGCCTTCAGAGACAGTCTTTACCTAAATCTCAGGTGTTTCGTGGAAGAAACGTCTGCGGCGCTGTGAGGTTCTCAGAACGATGATGATTTGTAGCTTTATTGGATTAAAAGTGGTTAAAAAATGACACTTGGTAAATATGGCGGTGTATAAAATTGGTTTATTATCTAATCTCTTGTTCGAGAGAAAATTCCTACATAATGTATGAGCAACAAATCGAGAAAATGTTCCACTTGTCTTCTGTTCAGCTGAGTAAATGCGCTTAATAGAAATGTTTGCTGCAGAATACCTGCTGTTTATGCTTGTGACGCAGAGAAATGTAGAAGAGGAGTTGTTGGAATGCCTATCATTCAAATTTTATATTATGAGATCTTGGTTTACGTACTCAGTGTAGCACTGAGTTGAAAGGTTTTAAGTGGGATTACCTACCCACATAAACATAATCTGTTTATATACAGCGTCCCCCATAAAGTTGAGTACTTATATTGAAACTTCTAGTTATTGTTACATTTAAAGACTTTCTTTGGGGATTGTTTGTGCATCTCCGATAACCATGTCATGTCATCATCGGTTTAGTGAGAATTAAAAAAAATATTTTATTATTGCTTAAAAGTGGGTTAATTTGACAAGATCGAAAATTTTACTAAAAAAAATGTTTAGAATCTATCGAAGGCCCCAGATGCCGATTTTTTAGCAAATCAAATAAATTCATATTTTACCGATAATTCTATTAAAAGAAATTCAAACATGATGAGTTTATCTTAAAAATAACTTTATTTAACTAAACTACATAAGTTTCATGTCAAATTAGTCTAATTTATTGTGAAATAAACACTTAAGCAACATAAAAATTTTAAAATACCGTCCGGTCGTGTCGATAACTACCCATGTTCTTTTTTTTTCTTTTTGGACAACACAAATATATTGTGCTTATTTCGCAAAGAATTCGACTAATTTGATATCAAATTTAGTAGTTTAGTTAAATAAAGTTATTTTTAAAATAAAACCACCTTTTTTTATTTTCCTTTAATGGTATTAGGGTTAAAATATGAATTTTTTTTATTTGCATCGACATGTGGAGTCATCGATGGATTCTAAGCAATTTTTTTTAGTGAAATTTTTCGATATCTAAACCGATGATCGCATGACGTGTCAAACATAGATTTTTGGTTATCGGACATGCACAAACCAAAGGAAGTTTTTTTAAAAACTACAATAATTATAAATTTTCCCATATGTATGGCGCACTATATATATATATATATATATATATATATATATATATATATATATATATATATATATATATATATATATATAATATATATATATATAGATAACGCAAGGAGGTAGAAGGAAAATGTAAGGCGTCAATGTGCATAATTTAAAACTACACATGCTGTTTAGGAATTAAAAACCATGCCAAAGTTTTTTCATGGAACACTCTGTATATTTTGTCAGTATTGGATTCTAGGGCATAAAAAAGCCTGCATTTTTTAAACTAAATCGACGCAGATTTAAATGGTCTGGCTATTAGATTTCGAAAGAAAAATGGCTGTGTACCGACCATATCGTTGAATAGAGTTTTCAATGAGCCATAATAGTTTATTATGATTTAAATTTACAATAATAGTATAATAGTTTTAATTTATCAATAAATGAAAAAGCATCCGTTGTTGGAATGAATGCACGTGCCATTGGTAATTGGATTTTGTGAGGAAAATTGTTTGTTGACCTCAAGGGTGTATGTTCAACGATATTCCAATATCCTGATAAACGTTCCCCGGAAAAGTGCTTGCACTATTCGCAGAACAGGTACTGTGGTCTACGAAAAACCTATCAGGCAGAAATCTATCCTTGGAAATGAAGAAAATGAATTTAACGTTATTAACTCTTTCATCGAAAATCCATATCTACGGCAGCATAAAATACATCAATAGACTGGCATAAATCGACGGAGTATAGGTAGAATCGTGAAAAAGTACAGTGTTCACCCATAATGCATTCAGTTTCATCAGGAACTCTACAAAAGTGACTATGTTTCACAGATTGGGTTTGCTTGTGGATTTTAGATCAAGTAGGAGAAGACAACAGTTTTCTGAGTTTCATTTTATTCAGTAGAGTGTACGTTCCAAAACAATGGATTAGAGAATAGACGTAATCCTGATATATCCCTACTGTTTTGAGATAAATTTAAACATCAAATATGCTGAAGAATTTGAAGTGTTCCTTTGAACAACGTGGACGGTTGTGCGTTAAGAACAATGGTAGGTACTTTGAACATCCCTTATAATATTAGGACGTTTACAATTTTTTGCCATGTATATTAGTTATATCTAATTAGCTCAAAAACTAATACATTCACGCATATTCATCCTTAAAATAAATGGCTTTTTTATGCCCTAGAATCTAAAACTGACAAAATATGTAGGGTGTTCCGTAACAAAGAACCAAACTTTGGTATTGTTCTTACCTCTGAAACACCCTGTACATTTCAAAATAATTTTATATGATGCATATTGATACGGTACACATCCCTGTAATAAAAGAAGTAATCTGTAAACCAAATTTCAATGCAGGAGTATAAATGATGATTTATCTAAACTTACACTATCCTTCAGGTTTACTTTGTTTCATATATTTTGAAGTTGTACTTATATGCCACTTTTATTTTTGATACTACTAGGATAGAAATCTATACTGAAAATAATGGGAACGCCTTTAATGATTGTTACAATGGTTACATTTAATTTAAATTTTATATTACTGTTACATTTAAGTGTATCTATAATTGCAATTGTATAATATATGTATTACTTCAGTACATTGTTTAGTTATTCATTAGTTATATTATTATCAGAAACATTTATATGACGAACGATCTATTGTAGCTACAACCAGAAATTTAATCAAAGAATCCATTGTACATGCTTCTCAAATATTTATGGTTACAGTTTCTTAATTAAAGCGGCTATAAAGTTTTAAAATTTCCTGGAATTCAATTTAAAGGAAATTAAAGATTTTTAATGAAAATACAAACCATTTTAAATCTTAGTTTTCATTTAGGGTTTCAATAAATATGCGCTTTTCAGCAATATCAGGGTTTTGTGGAAGTTTATAATAAAAGACCGGATAGCGAGAGCAATTAGAACAGCACGCTACAAAATTAAAGTGCAGTGTCTTCTTTGACAAATTAGAGTAATATATAAAGCAGCCGACATAAGTTGGAAATGATATTTTTGAGATAAAGGATAGAAGAAAAATATATCAATATAACTTTTTGTGCAAATGCATTTATTTTGAGTGGTTTCATATTTGATGTGTGGCGAGTTTTCTGAGACTTGCAAATTCATCATTCAAAACAGTTCTGCTGCTTTTGTTTATTAAAAACTATCATATCAATGGTGGATTGGTATAATAATCAGTACAGAAAAGAAATTCCTAAAATATTAATTTTAAAAACGCTGACCTTAGTGTCGCTTACAATATTACATCTCTCACGAAAAAGTTATTGTCCAACTACATAAAGATTACTCATACTTGAAAGTGAATATTATTATAGGCTTAGCAGAAAATATTATTTCCAGTATTGTAAATGTATATGTGGATAGTCTTAAGCATTTCTTGTAACGGATTTCGGTGGTGACAAGTGAAGCTTGTTGCCCTCAACCAGCACCAGTACCAAATTAAGACTAGTTTCGGAAAGAAAAACTATTTAAAATACTTATAAGGTAAGGTAATTGTTATTTGAAACTGATTCGGGCGCCACCCAAAGATAAGAGCTACTTCCCAGGTGTCCTTTGGGGCCAGTCCTGAGCTTACTCGGTCGGGCAGTGTAGGATAATATTCAGGTGTACCTAAAACAAAATTTGTACGGACGGAAGGCGGATACGTTACTTGACAAAGGTCACAGGTCCCCTTGACAAACAAAATTGCGTCACCAATGAAGGATGAAAATGGATGATATGATGCTTAATAAGTATGAACTGTATTAATTTATTTAAAGTTTACTGATTACGGTTTTAATCACAACGGTGTTCGGTAGCAAAGCAATCTGTTGCTACTTGTTAAAATAAATTTAACTAAACTTTAAACTCGGTTATAGAGCAAGTAATAATCAGGATTAATTTTATTACTCAATTTTCTAACGACTCTTTACCTCATCCTCACTCAAAATTTTCTTTTCGTCTGTACTTTATGCAGTGAGAACGTAAGATAAAATTTTTGGTAATCTCACTTACCTATATAGAGTACGACGGTTAAAAGTGGGGACGGTTGGAAATTCCGTCTCTTCAACGAGGGGCGTATTAAGGCTGTTTTAATTAAAATTAAATCAATCAATGAACTATTATTTATTTCATCGTGCTAAAATTATTATCTGTAAAATAACAGAGCGATTGATGTAATATTCGGCCAGTTTATATTAACAAAAAATACTCATTCTATATCATGTTTTAATTAATGACTATTAACAATTTGTCCAGTTAGAAGTTAAATTTAAAGAAGTTAATTGCTTATTGCACACGTGTTAAACGGTTGGAATATTAGTACAATAGTTTCTTTTACACAAAGGGAACAAGATTACAATATTCCATTGTAGTTGAAATTCCTATGATAGAAAGTATTGCAGGTTTAACCTTACTTATTTATATTGAAAATATTATTTGACAATGCAATTTTCCAAGAAATAAATCAATTAATTGTATAAGGACGGTGTTAATTATAACTTGTTTTGTTAATTTAAAACTCTCTTAATTATATTGATAGGATTTTAAGTTCTATTTTGAATGCTTCGGCTTGAATGTAATTTTCCATTTAACGTGTGTGTTTTAATACAGACTAAATTATTACTTATCAAGTTTTAATTTTCGGAATAACAAGAAAACGTTATTCTGAATAGCTAAACGTTAACATTATGTTTGTTTGACGTTAATTATTAATCAGGTATAATTATTTATATTACTCGATTTGATTCTTATCGATATACCACGGTGTGTACTTAATTAATTTGCGGACTTAATTACGGTTTTTGTTGGCGAAGTAAAAAGGGAAAAAAAATATATTCACATTCTAAATAGGTATATGAAAAACGAAATACACATATAGTTGTTTGTGAATGGTGAAATAACACAATCACACAGGTGACTTGATAACATAAAGACGAAGTTGACAATTTTAAAACAACTAATCGTATATTATATCACAAGTGAGAGAAATGCATCTTTATACACGAGTGAGAAGTTTGACTCGTGAACGTTCCACGCGAGTGGAACACTTCTCATGAGCTTCATAATGGGATTTCGCTCGCATGTGATATACGACGTTTTATCTTACAGGTGCATCGAAGAAATTAATTTCACTCAAACAAATACCTAGTATGCGCCTATAAAAATTGTATCGTAACACTAATATCATTGTTCGTAAATACCAATGGTTGTTATAGTTATGAAACTAACAATTCATTAGTTCTTACACAATTTTCATGGTTTTCACGAAATTAATAAAAATTAATTTTACTTACTGACAGCTATCAAACTTACCCACTTGTGATTACTTCAACTCACTTGTGAATAATATGAATTCTGTCAACAAAAATAAGGGTCTAAGGTACCTCAATAACTACACCTGTAAGATAAAAGAATTTACATCATTTCAGTTCAACACCAAACTTATAACTTCACAGTTCCAGGTACCTAGTCAAAACATGTACTTAAACGCCGCCTAATTAAAAAAAAACATGGAAGAAATTAATAAAAAAAGATCGTATGACGCCTTTCTTTTGAGTACGTTTTTATACAATTAAAACTATGACTGAAATATTCAGCTACATGTACTTTAGTTATATTAAAATAAGTGGAAGGTATGTCAATTAGCTTACAGGTAAATAACTAATCTAATTCACCTTAGGCTTAGTAGAACAGTGTTATAATTTAATTTTTTAAAAGTAGACCCACGAATCTCATGATGCATCTGCAAAATAAACATTTTTTGAGACCACTGAGTTGTCAGTCTCCAAGAATTACTCCCAGTAACAATAACTAAAAAGCTACTCTTACGACCATAAACGCGCCTGCGTGCCTGCATGTCTGCCTGTCTGCGTGTACCTGCGTGAATGCGTGTCTGCATGCTTGCGAATCAGCGCGTCCACGCACCTGCGCGCCTGCGCACCCAGTCGTCTGCAGGTCGGCGAGACTGGGCGTCTCAGCGGGTGTGCACTTGTGTGTCTGCGTGTCTGTGTATCTGTGTAACTGTGTGTCTGTGTGTCTGTGTGTCTGTGTGTCTGTGTGTTTGTGTGTTTGTGTGCCTGTGTGTCTGGGTGTCTGGGTGTCTATGTGCCTGTGTGTCTGTGTGTTTGTGTGTCTGTGTGTCTATGTGCCTGTGTGTTTGTGTGTCTGTGTGTCTGTGTGTCTGTAGTGTCTGTGTGTCTGTGTGTCTGTGTGTCTGTGTGTCTGTGTGTCTGTGTGTCTGTGTGTCTGTGTGTCTGTGTCTGTGTGTCTGTGTGTCTGTGCTGTGTGTCTGTGTGTCTGTGTGTCTGTGTGTCTGTGTGTCTGTGTGTCTGTGTGTCGTGTGTCTGTGTGTCTGGTGTCTGTGTGTCTGTGTGTCTGTGTGTCTGTGTGTCTGTGTGTCGTGTCTGTGTCTGTGTGTCTGTGTGTCTGTGTCTGTGTCTGTGTGTCTTGTGTAGTCTGTGTATCTGTGTGTCTGTGTGCTGTGTCTGTGTGTGTCTGTGTCTGTGTGTCTGTGTGTCTGTGTGTCTGTGTCTGTGTGTCTGTGTGTCTGTGTGTCTGTGTGTCTGTGTGTCTGTGTCTGTGTGTCTGTGTGTCTGTGTGTCTGTGTGTCTGTGTGTCTGTGTGTCTGTGTGTCTGTGTCTGTGTGTCTGTGTTGTGTCTGTGTGTCTGTGTGTCTTGTCTGTGTCTGTGCTGTCTGTGTGTCTGTGTGTCTGTGTGTCTGTGTCTGTGTGTCTGTGTGTCTGTGTGTCTGTGTGTCTGTGTGTCTGTGTCGTGTGTGTCTGTGTGCTGCTGTGTGTCTGTGTGTCTGTGTGTCTGTGTGTCTGTGTGTCTGTGTGTCTGTGTGTCTGGTGTCTGTGTGTCTGTGTGTCTGTGTGTCTGTGTGTCGTGTCGTGTCTGTGTGTCTGTGTGTCTGTGTGTCTGTGTGTCTGTGTCTGTGTGTCTGTGTGTCTGGTGTCTGTGTGTCTGAGTGTCTGTGTGTCTGTGTGTCTGTGTGTCTGTGTGTCTGTGTGTCTGTGTGTCTGTGTGTCTGTGTGTCTGTGTGTCTGTGTGTCTGTGTGTCTGTGTGTCTGTGTGTCTGTGTGTCTGTGTGTCTGTGTGTCTGTGTGTCTGTGTAATATTCAGGTGTACCTAAAACAAAATTTGTACGGACGGAAGGCGGATACGTTACTTGACAAAGGTCACAGGTCCCTTGACAAACAAAATTGCGTCACCAATGAAGGATGAAAATGGATGTATGATGCTTAATAAGTATGAACTGTATTAATTTATTTAAAGTTTACTGATTACGGTTTTAATCACAACGGTGTTCGGTAGCAAAGCAATCTGTTGCTACTTGTTAAAATAAATTTAACTAAACTTTAAACTCGGTTATAGAGCAAGTAATATCGGTTATTTTATTCTCAATTTTCTAAGATCTTTACTCTTAATTCTTTTCGTCTGTCTTTTGCGTGGACGTAGTAAAATTTTGGTATTCATTACCTTATGTCGCGGTTAAAGTGGGGCGGTTGGAATTCGTCTTTACGGGGCGTTTAAGGCTGTTTTATTAAATTAATATCATGACTTTTTTATTTCTGTGTAATTTTCTGTAAATACGGCGTGATGTATTTGGCCAGTTTTATTAACAAAAATACTCATTCTTATCATGTTTTAATTAATGACTATTAACAATTTGTCCAGTTGAGTTAATTTAAGAGTTATTGCTTTTGCAGTGTTAAACGGTTGGAATTTGTACATGTTTCTTTCAAAGGACGATTCATTTCCTTGTGTTGAATTCTATGTGAAGTATTGCGGTTTACCTTTTTTTTATTGAAATTTATTTGCATGCATTTTCCAGAATAATCATTATTGTTAGGCGGTGTTAATTTACTTGTTTTGTTATTTAAATTCTTAATTTTTGTGGTTTTAAGTTCTATTTTGAATGCTTGCTTGTGTATTTTCCTGTAGTGTGTGTGTGTCGTAATTTTTATAGTTTTTTCGGTACGAATTTGAATAGTACGTTAATTTGTTTGTTTGACGTTATTTTAATCGTTATTTTTATCTGTTTGTTCTTTGTACCACGTGTGTCTATATTTCGGCTTATTCGGTTTTGTTGGCGAAGTAAGGAAAAAATTTTCATTCAATAGGTATTGAAGAATCATTGTTGTTTGTGAATGGTAATACAATCAGGTGACTTGATAACTAAGGAAGTTGCATTTAAAATATCTTTATATAGTGGGAAATGTCTTTTACGTGAGAGTTACTCGTGTTCCGGTGGACTTCTTGGCTTTTGGTTTCGTGCATGTGTTGTCGTTTCTTAGGTGCTGAAATTAATTTCTCAAAAATTGTTGGCCTTAAATGTATGTACCTAATTCTTGTTGTAATCCAATGGTTGTTTGTTTGAACTAACATTCTTGTTCTTTTTTTCTGGTTTTCAATTAATTATTTCTGTCTGGTTCAAATTCCCTTGTGTTCTTCACTTGTGATATGAATTCTGTCAACAAATAGGTCTAAGGTCTCAATATACCTGTAGATAAAAGATTACTATTCAGTTCAACCAAATTTACTAGTTCGGTCCTAGTAAACATGTACTTAGGCCTAATTAAAAATGGAGAATTATAAAGTCGTTGCCTGTTCTTTTGAGTGTTTATCATTAAAACTATGCTGAATATTCGCTTGTGTCTTGTTTTTAAATAGTGGAGGTTGTCAATTAGCTTCGGTAATCTATATTCCTTGGCTTAGTACAGTGTTATAATTTATTTTAAAAGTGCCCGATGTCTGATGTCTGAATAACTTTTGCTCTGTTGTCAGTCTAAGATTTCCGTACGAATCTAAAAGCTGTCTTGCCTAAAGTCGTGCTGTGTGTCTGTGTGTCTGTGTCTGCTGATGCGTGTCTGCTGTGTCGAATCAGGTGTCTGCACTGTGCTGGCTCGTCTGGTGCGCTGTGTCTGTGTGCTGTGTGTCTGTGTGTCTGTGTGTCTGTGTCTGTGTTGTGTGTCTGTGTGTCTGTGTGTTCTGTGTGTCTGTGTGTCTGTGTGTCTGTGTGTCTGTGTGTCTATGTCTGTGTGTCTGTGTGTCTGTGTTCTGTGTGTCTGCTGTGTCTGTGTGTCTGTGTCTGTGTGTCTGTGTGTCTTGTGTCGTGTGTCTGTGTGTCTGTGTGTCTGTGTTCTGTGTGTCTGTGTGTCTGTGTGTGCTGTGTGTCTGTGTGTCTGTGTGTCTGTGTCTGTGTGTCTGTGTGTCTGTGTCTGTGTCTGTGTGTCTGTGTGTCTGTGTGTCTGTGTGTCTGTGTTCTGTGTCTGTGTTGTCTGTGGTCTGTGTGTGTCTGTGTGTCTGTGTGTTGTGTCTGTGTGTCTGTGTGTCTGTGTTTTTTTTTTTTTTTTTTTTTTTTTTTTTTTTTTTTTGCTTGTGTCTGTGTGTCTGTGTCTGTGTCTGTGTGTCTGTGTGTCTGTGTGTCTGTGTGTCTGTGTCTGGTGTCTGTGTGTCTGTGTCTGTGTGTCTTGTGTCTGTGTGTCTGTGTGTGTCTGTGTGTCTGTGTCTGTGTCTGTGTGTCTGTGTGTCTGTGTTCTTGTTCTGTGTGTCTGTGTGCTGTGTCTGTGTGTCTGTGTCTGTGTGTCTGTGTGTCTTGTGTCTGTGTGTCTGTGTGTCTGTGTGTCTGTGTGTTTGTGTGTCTGTGTCTGTGTGTCTGTGTGTCTTGTGTCTGTGTGTCTGTGTCTGTGTCTGTGTGTCTGTGTGTCTGTGTGTCTGTGTGTCTTGTCTGTGTCTTGTTCTTGTGTCTGTGTGTCTTGTGTCTGTGTGTCTGTGTGTCTGTGTGTCTGTGTGTCTGTGTGTCTTTGTGTCTGTGTGTCTGTGTGTCTGTGCGTGTGTCTGTTGTCTGTGTCTGTGTGTCTGTCTTGTCTGTGTGTCTTGTCTGTGTGTCTGTGTGTCTGTGTGTCTGGTGTCTGTGTGTTTGCTGTGTCTGTGTGTCTGTGTGTCTGTGTGTCTGTGTCTGCTGTGTCTGTGTGTCTGTGTGTCTGTGTCTGTGTGTCTGTGTGTCGTGTGTCTGTGTCTGTGTCTTGTGTCTGTGTGTCTGGTGTCTGTGTGTCTGTGTGTCTGTGGTCTGTGTGTCTGTGTGTCTGTGTGTCTGTGTCTGTGTGTCTGTGTGTCTGTGTTGTCTGTGTCTGTTGTCTTGTGTCTGTGTCTGTGTGTCTGTGTGTTTGTCTGTGTCTGTGTGTCTGTGTGTCTGTGTGTCTGTGTTCTGTATGTCTGTTGTCTGTGTGTGTGTCTTGTGCTGTGTGCTGTGTGTCGTGTGTCTGTGTGTCTGTGTGTTGTTGTCTGTGTCTGTCTGTGTCTGTGTGTCTGTGTTGTGTCTGTGTGTCTGTGTGTCTGTGTGTGTGTCTTGTGTCTGTGTGTCTGTGTGTCTGTGTGTCTGTGTGCTGTGTGTCTGTGTGTGTGTCTGTGTGTCTGTGTCTGTGTGTCTGTGTCGTATGTCGTTGTCTGTGTCTGTGTCTTGTGTCTGTGTGTCTGTGTGTCTGTGTGTCTGTGTGTCTTGTGTCTGTGTGTCTGTGTTCTGTGTCTTTATGTCTGTGTGTCTTGTGTCTTGTGTCTTGTGTCTTGTCTGATGTGCTGTGTTCTGTGTCTTTGTCTTGTCTGTTGTCTGTGTGTCTGTGTCTTGTTCTGTGTGTCTGTTGCTGTGTCTGTTGTCTGTTTGTGTCTTTGTCTGTGTGTCTGTGTGTCGTGTGTCTGTTGTGTGTTGTGTCTTGTGCTTGTGTTTGTGTCTGTGTTTTTGTCTGTTTGTGTGTCTGTGTGTCTTGTGTCTGTTGTCTGTGTTCTGTGTTCTGTGTCTGTGTGTCTTGTGTCTGTGTGTCTTGTGTTGTGTCTGTGTGTCTTGTGTCTTGTTTCTTTTTGTTCTTGTGTCTGTGTCTTTTTGTGTCTTGTCTGTGTGTCTTGTTCTTTCTGTGTTGTCTTGTGTCTTCTTGTGTCTGTGTGTCTGTGTGTCTGTTTGTGTCTGTGTTTTTTTTTTTTGTCTGTGTCTGTGTTGTCTGTGTGTCTGTGTGTCTGTGTCTTGTTGTGTCTGTGTCTGTGTGTCTGTGTGTCTGTGTGTCTTGTGTCTGTGTTCTTGTTGTCTTGTGTCTGTTGTTTGTGTCTTGTCTGTGTCTGTGTTTGTGTCTGTGTGTTTGTGTCTGTGTGTCTTGTGTGTGTTGTGTCTTGTGTCTGTCTGTGTCTGTTGTCTTTTGTGTCTGTGTCTGTGTCTGTTGTCTTGTGTTTGTTCTTGTGTCTTGTTCTTGTGTCTGTTGTGTCTGTGTGTCTTGTCTTGTCTGTGTCTGTGTGTCTTGTCTTGTCTGTGTCTGGTGTCTGTGTCTGTGTGTCTGTGTGTCTGTGTGTCTTGTGTCTGTGTGTCTGTGTCGTGTGTCTTGTGTCTGTGTGTCTGTCTGTGTGTCTGTGTCTGTGTCTGTGTGTCTGTGTCTGTGTGTCTGTGTGTCTGTGTCGTGTGTGTCTGTGTGTCTTGTGTCTGTGTCTGTGTCTGTGTGTCTGTGTGTCTGTGTGTCTGTGTGTCTGTGTGTCTTGTGTCTGGTGTCTGTGTGTCTGTGTGTCTGGTGTCTTGTGTCTTGTCTGTGTGTCTGTGTGTCTGTGTGTTGTGTGTCTGTGTCTTGTGTCTGTGTGTCTGTGTCTGTGTCTTGTGTCTTGTGTCTGCGTGTCTGCGTGTTTGTGTCTGTGTCTGTGTGTCTTGTGTGTGTGTCTGTGGTCTGTGTGTCTGTGTGTTGTGTGTCTGTGTGTCTGTGTGTCTGTGTCTTGTGTGTGTGTCTGTGTGTCTGTGTGCTGTGTGTTGTGTGTCTTGTCTGGTGTCTGGTGTCTTGTGTCTGTGTGTCTGTGTTTTTGTGTGTCTGGTGTCTTGTGTCTGTGTGTGTGTTTGTCTTGCGTGTTGCTGTGTCTGTGTCTGTGTGTATTGTGTCTGTGTGTCTGTGCTTGTGTCTGTGTGTTTGTGTGTGTCTTGTGTCTGTGTGTTGTGTGCTGTGTGTTGTGTCTTGTGCTGTGTGTTGTGTCTGTGTGTCTGGTGTCTGTGTGTCTGTGTGTCTGTGTCTTGTGTCTGTGTCTGTGTCTTGTCTTGTCTGTGTCTGTGGGGGGGGGGGGGGGGGGGGGGGGGGGGGGGGGGGGGGGGGGGGGGGGGGGGGGGGGGGGGGGGGGGGGGGGGGGGGGGGGGGGGGTTTTTTTTTTTTTTTTTTTTTTTTTTTTTTTTTTTTTTTTTTTTTTTTTTTTTTTTTTTTTTTTTTTTTTTTTTTTTTTTTTTTTTTTTTTTTTTTTTTTTTTTTTTTTTTTTTCTGTGTGTCTGTGTGTCTGTGTGTCTGTGTCTGTGTGTCTGTGTGTCTGTGTGTCTGTGTGTTGTGCTGTGTGTCTGTGTGTCTGTGTGTCTGTGTGTCTGTGTTGTGTTGTCTGTGTCTGTGTGTCTTTGTCTGTGTGTCTGTGTGTCTTGTGTCTGTGTGTCTGTGCTTGTGTCTGTGTGTCTTTGTCTGTGTCTGTGTGTCTGTGTGTCTGTCTGTGTTGTGTGTCCTTGTGTGTGTCTGTGTGTCTGTGTCTTGTGTCTGTGTGTCTGTGTGTCTGTGTCTGTGTGTCTGTGTGTCTGTGTGTCTTGTGTCTGTGTGTCTTGTGTCTGGTGTCGTGTGTTCTGTGTGTCTGTGTGTCTGTGTCTGTGTCTGTCTGTGTCTGTGTGTCTGTGTGTCTGTGTGTCTGTGTCTGTGTCTGTGTGTCTGGTGTCTGTGTCTGTGTTCTGTGTCTGTTGTGTCTGTGTTCTGTGTCTGTGTGTCTGTGTGTCTGTGTCTGTGTGTCTGTGTCTGTTCTTGTGTTCTTGTGTCTGTGTGGTGTCTGTGTGTCTGTGTTGTGTTCTGTGTCTGTGTCTGTGTGTCTGTGTGTGTGTGTGTGTCGTGTGTCTTGTCTTGTGTCTGTGTCTTGTGTTGTGTGTGTGTGTCTGTGTGTCTGTGTGTCTGTGTCTGTGTCTGTGTGTCTGTGTGTCTGTGTTGTGTGCTGTGTCTGTGTCTGTGTGTTGTGTTGTGTGTCTGTGTCTGTGTGTCTGTGTGTCTGTGTGTTGTGTCTGGTGTCTTGTGTTTGTGTCTGTGTGTCTGTGTGTTGTGTGTTGTGTGTCTGGTGTCTGTGTGTCTGTTGTCTGTGTGTCTGTGTCTGTGTGCTTGTGTGTCTGTGTGTCTTGTGTCTGTGTGTCTGTGTGTCTGTGTGTCTGTGTCTGTGTCTGTGTCTGTGTGTGTTGTGTCTGGTGTCTGTGTGTCTGTGTGTCTGTGTTTGTGTCTGTGTGTCTTGTGTCTGTGTGTCTGTGTCTGTGTGTCTGTGTGTCTGTGTGTCTGTGTCTGTGTGCTGTGTCTGTGTGTCTGTGTCTGTGTGGTCTGTGTCTTGTGTCTGTGTGTCTGTGTGTCTGTGTTCTGTGTGCTGTGTGTCTGTGTGTCTGTGTCTGTGTGTCGTGTGCGTGTGTCTGTGTGTCTGTGTGCTGTGTGTCTGTGTGTGCTGTGTGTCTGGTGTCTGTGTGCTGTGTGTCTGTGTGTCTGTGTGTCTTGTGTCTGTGTGTCTGTGTGTCTTGTGTGTCTGTGTGTCTGTGTCTGTGTCGTGTGTGTCTGTGTGTCTGTGTGTCTTGTGTCTGGTGTCTGTGTGTCTGTGTGTCTGTGTGTCTGGTGTCTGTGTGTCTGTGTGTCTGTGTGTCTGTGTTGTGCTGTGTGTCTGTGTCTGTGTCTGTGTGTCTGTGTGTCTGTGTGTCTGTGTGTCTGTGTGTCTGTGTGTCTGTGTGTCTGTGTGTCTGTGTGTCTGTGTGTCTGTGTGTCTGTGTGTCTGTGTGTCTGTGTGTCTGTGTGTCTGTGTGTCTGTGTGTCTGTGTGTCTGTGTGTCTGTGTCGTGTCTGTGGTCTGTGTGTCTGTGTGTCTGTGTCTGTGTCTGTGTGTCTGTGTGTCTGTGTGTCTTGTTGTGTGTCTGTGTGTCTGTGTGTCTGTGTGGCTGTGTGTCTGTGTGTCTGTGTGTCTGTGTGTCTGTGTGTCTGTGTGTCTGTGTGTCTGTGTGTTTGTGTGTCTGCGTGTCTGTGTGTCTGTGTGTGTGTCTGTGTGTCTGTGCGTGTGTGCCTGTGTGCCTGTGTGCCTGTGTGTATGTGTGTCTGTGTGTCTGTGCGTGTGTGTCTGTGTGTCTGTGTGCCTGTGCGTGTGTGCCTGTGTGTCTGTGTGTCTGTGTCTGTGTGTCTGTGTGTCTGTGTGTCTGTGTGTCTGTGTGTCTGTGTGTCTGTGTCTGTGTGTCTGTGTGTCTGTGTGTCTGTGTGTCTGTGCCTGTGTGTCTGTGTGTCTGTGTGTCTGTGTGTCTGTATGTATGTGTGTCTGTGTGTCTGTGTGTCTGTGTGTCTGTGTGTCTGTGTGTCTGTGTGTCTGTGTGTCTGTGTGTCTGCATGCCTGTGTGTCTGTGTGTTTGTGTGTCTGTGTGTCTGTGATTCTGTGTCTGTGTGTCTGTGTGTCTGTGAGTCTGTGTGTCTGTGTGGATATGTATCTGTATGTCTCTGTGTCTGTGTGCCTGTGTGCATGTGTGTCTCTAGCTCGGTATTTAGTTTTAACCCAAAAACGTGTTAGCATCAATTTGCTTTTTTGGACTGAAAATCTTGAATCAGAAGCAATATTTTAATGTGATTGGTTTCTTTGGGAAGAACTTGTAACGAGCTTTCAAATGAGGTATTACATGCCATATGATCCCGATTACATTTTTTTAATAAATAGGTTGGGGTGGGGGAGCACTGTATCAGATATCGTCGCACGTTCTTATTCTTTAGCAAGAGATAAGTTGAAGTTATTCTCGAATAGTATTTTCGTTTCAAAAAATGAAGTAAGAGTGATTCTGTTCTAAATTAACAGAAAAAGTACATTATTTTATTTGTATAAATGCCTTTATTTTTAAGTACTTTTCGAACTTTGTCTACAGTGTAGAAGTAAATAAAGATAATTATTATAAGTTTCTGTTATGAACGAATAAATTCAAAAGTAGATATGTAATTAAACGTTTCTATTAATTTTATTAAATACATAAATAAGAAGATTACCTCGAGTAGGATTTGAACCTACAACCTGTACTTTGCTAGAGTACCGCGCTAACCAACTGCGCCATCAAGATTCAAGACCATATCGATTTATATTTTGTCTTTATGTATGTAGAACTGATGTAAATTCTAAATATTTAGATTAAATATTGGTCAAGTTGTTTTGGTATGTGTAAATCCTTGTGATATTGCAGGCTCACATTCCATTAATATAAGTAATTTGATTGTAATCTCATTATATTTAGAATTTACATCAGTTCTACATACATAAAGACAAAATTTAAATCGATTGGGGCTTGAATCTTGATGGAACAGTTGGTTAGCGCGGTACTCCAGCAAAGTACAGGTCGTAGGTTCAAATCCTACTCGAGGTAAACTATTTATTTATGTACTTAATAAACTTAATAATAATTTTTAAATAAAGATAAGTTCTTAATAATAAGAATCAGTTTCTTAAGAATGATAATAGCTCTTAATTACCGTTTTTGATGCGAACATTTTGTGGAACTAAGTTGTTTGCACAATACATTCCTTTTCTTGCTATAATAATGTTCGTTAAAAACATAATTATAGCAGTGTAGTGACTTCATTATGTCGTAATTAGGATTTCATATTTTGCACCTAAAATAACAGAAACGTTCCCTAGGAAAAGTTAATTCATTAGAAAATTAAATTTATTCCAAAATTTTTATTAGTGAATATGGAGAAGTTAAGCGTAAAGTTAACAGAAAGTTTAGTACGGCAAAATTAACACTGTTCATAAAGTTTGAATATCCAATCCCAATGTGAAACTTCGAGACTAGTATGCCCCTACAGGTATTAATATAATCACATACTTAATCGTTATCCACTAGTTGGGTTTTCGTCAGCTAGAATTATTACTGTAACTTAATACTATTAGTTTCTAATTATTTAAGGTTGTAAGAGATTCCCATAAGTTGCTCGTGTTATATAATACGTACTCGTTACATTGAAAATCTTGGAAGTTTTCTATAAATTCATTAACTACATCTTATTACATTGAGAATGACAAAGGTAGAAAATAATAATATATTACGTCTAAATATACGTTTTACGCAGGCTATACGCATTTTTCTGAATTAATCACTCAACACTGCTGTAGTTATGAAATTGTTCTCATAAAATTGTTTTGTTCCATTTTCAGACTTCACCTGTGTTGTTGTATTTATTAAATTGAGTATTAAACCAAGATCATAAGCGTATGTATGCATGAGCGCCGAGTATGTGTGCGTGAATGTGAGTGAGTGTGTGTGAGTGTCTGTGTGCGTGTGTGTGTGTGTGTGTGTGTGTGTGTGTGTGTGTGTGTGTGCGTGTGCGCGCGTGTGCTTGCCAGTAAATAATTATCGGGTCTTCAGCAAGCATGGAATACGTGTGCGTATGTGCGTGTGTTGGTGTGTGTGCGTGTGTGCGTGTGTGAGTGTGTGCGTGTGATTATGTGCGTGTGTGCGTGTATATGTGTATGAGTGTGTGCGTGTGTCCGTGTTTCCGTGCGTGTGTGTGTGTGTGTGTGTGTGTGTGTGTGTGTGTGCGTGTGTGCGTATGTGCGAGTACGCGCGTGTGTGTGTGTGTGGGTGTGAGCGGGTGTGCGCGTATGCGTGTGTGCGTGTGTGCGTGTGTGCGTGTGTGCGTGCTTGCGTGCATTCGTGCGGGCGTGAGTGAGTGCGTTCGTGCGTGCGTGCATGCGCGCGAGCTAGCGTGCGCGCGAATGCGGGGGTAGGAGTGGGAGAATGGCGATTTCCAGTAAATAATTATCAGGTCTTCAGCAAGCAAGGAATACGTGCGCATGTGTGCGCGTACGTGGGTGTGTGTGCGTGTATGAGTGTGTGCGTGTGATTACGTGCATATGTGCTTGTGTGCGTGTATGCGTGTGTGCGTGTGTGCGTATGTGCGTTTTTGCGTGTGTGCGAGTGTGCGTGTGCGCGTGTGTGCGTGTGTGCGTGTGTGAGTGTGTGCGTGTGTGCGTGTGTGCGGGTGCGCGTGTGCGCGTGTGTGCGTGTGTGCCTGTGTGCGTGTGTGTGTGTGTGTGTGTGTGCGTATCAACGTGTGTTCGTGTGTGTTTATGTGCGTGTGTGCATGTGTGCGTGAGTGCGTGTGTGCGAGTTTGCGTGTGTGCGTGTGTGCGTGTGTCCGTGTGTGCGTGTGAGCGGGTGTGCGCGTGTGCGTGTGTGAGTGTGAGTGTGTGTGTGCGTGAGCGCGTGTGTACGAGTGACTGTGTGTGTGTGTGTGTGTGTGTGTGTGTGTGTGTGCGTGTGTGCTAGAGTGAGTGTGTGCGTGTGTGCATGTGTGTGTGTGTATGAGTGTGCGCGTGTGTGCGTGTATGCGTGTGTGCGTGTGTGCGTGTATGTCTGTGTATGTGTGTTCGTGTGTGTTTGAGTGTGTGCGTGAGCACGTGTGTGCGTGTTTGAGTTGGTGCGTGTCTGCGTGAGTGCGTGTGTATGTGTGCGTGTGTGCGTGAGTGCGTGTGCGCGTGTGTGCGTGTGCGCGTGTGTGCGTGAGTACGTATGTGCGTGTGTGCGAGAGTGCGTGTGTGCATGTGTGCTTTTGTACGTGGGTGCGTTAGTGCGTGGGTGCGTAGGTGCTGGCATGCCTGCGTGCTTACGTTCTTGTGTACTTGTGTGCATGCGTGCTTTCGTGCTTGTGTACTCGTGAGCTTGCGTCCTGGCGTGCTTGTGTGCGTGCGTGCGTGAGCGAGTGCGAGTGTGTGTGTATGCTTGCGTTCTTGCGTGATTGCTTGCGTGCGAGATTTCGTGCGTCGGTAAATGCTTGTGGTGAAGGAGGGATAGGGGTTTTCAGTAATAAATTATCGGGTCCTCAGCAAGCATGGGATACGTGCGCGACTGTACGCGTATGAGCGAGCATTCATACGTTCGTGCGTGCTTGCGTGCTTGCGAGCTTCATGCCTTGGTGCTTGGGTGTTTGCGTGCTTGCGTGCTTGCATGTGTGCGTGCGTGTATGTGCGTGTTTGCGTGCTCTCGCGCGTGCGTGAGTGAGTGCGTGTGTGTGCGTGCGTTCTTGCGTGCTTGCTTACGTGCGAGATTGCGTGCGCCCGTTAATGCGTGTGGTAAAGGAGGGATAGGGGATTTCAGTAAACAGTTATCGGGTGTTCAGCAAGCATGGGATACGTGCGCGTGTGTACGCGTATGTGAGAGCATTCATACGTTCGTGCGTGCTTGCGTGCTTGCGTGCCTTAGTGCTTGCGTGCTTGCATGCGTGCGTGCGTGTTTGTGCCTGTGTGCGTGCTTGAGTGCTTTCGCGCGTGCGTGAGAGAGTGCGTGCGTTCTTGCGTGCTTGCTTGCGTGCGAGATTGCGTGCGCCCGTTAATGCGTGTGGTGAAGGAGGGATAGGGGTTTTTAGTAATAAATATCGGGGCTTCAGTAAGCATGTGCGCGTGTGTACGCGTATGTGCGAGCGTTCAAGCGTTCTTGCGTGCTTGCGAGAGCCTGCGTGCCTTGGTGCTTAGGTATGTGCGTACTTGCGTTCTTGCGTGCTTGCATGCGTGCGTGGTGTGTGTGCGTGTGCGTGCGTGCGTGCGCGTATGTGCGTGTGTGCGTGTGTGTGCGTGTATGAGTGTGCGCGTGTAATTGAGAGTGTGTGCTTGTGTGCGTGTATGCGTGTGTGCGTGTGTGCGTATGTGCGAGTGTGCGCTTTTGCGTGTGTGCGTTTGTGCGTATGTGCGTGTACGAGTGTCGTGGTGCGTGTGCGTGTGTGGGTGTGATCGAGTTTGGTCGTGTCTGTGTGCATGTGTGTGTACTTGGTGTGTGTGCGAGTGATTGTGTGCGTGTGCATATGTTCGTGTATGCGTGTGTGTGTGTGTGGCGTGTGTCGTGATTGTGTGTTTGTGTGCGTGAGCACGTGTGTGCTGCGTACGTGTATGCAGTGTGCGTGTGGTGTGTCGTTTGTGGGTGTGTAGGTGTGTCGTGTGTGCGTATGTTCGTCTGTGCGTGTTTGCGTGTGTGTATGTGTCGTGTCTGTGTGTGTGTGTGTGTGTGTGTGCTGTGTGCGTGTTCGTGTGTATGTGTGTACGTGTGTCGTGTGTGTGTGTGTGTGCGTATCAACGTGTCGTTCGTGTCGTGTTGTGCGTGTGTGCATGTGTGCGTGAGTGCGTGAGTTTGCGTGTGGTGTGTGTGTGTCCGTGTGTGCGTGTGGCGGTGTGCGCTGTGCGTGTGTGTGGTGTGGGTGTGTGTGTGAGGTGTGTCAGTGCTGTGTGTGTGTGTGTGTGTGTGTGTGTGTGTGTGTGTGTGTGTGTGTGTGTGTGTGTGTGTGTGTGTGTGTGTGTGTGTGAGTGTGCGCGTGTGGCGTGTATGCGTGTGGCGTATGTGCGTGTATGTCTGTGTATGTGTGTTCGTGTGTGTTTGAGTGTGCGTGAGCACGTGTTGCGTGTTTGCGTTGGTGCGTGTCTGCGTGAGTGCGTGTGTGTGTGTGCGTGTGTGCGTGGTGCTGTGCGTCGTGTGCGTGTGGCGTGTGTGCGTAGTCGTATGTGCGGGTGTGCTGAGTGCGTGTGTGCATGTGTGCTTTTGTACGTGGGTGCGTTAGTGCGTGGGTGCGTAGGTGCTGGCATGCCTGCGTGCTTACGTTCTTGTGTCTTGTGGCATGCGTGCTTTCGTGTGTGTACTCGTGAGCTTGCGTCCTGGCGTGCTTTGTGCGTGCGTGCGTGAGCGAGTGCGAGTGTGTGTGCTTGCGTTCTTGCGTGATTGCTTGCGTGCGAGATTTCGTGCGTCGGTAAATGCTTGTGGTGAAGGAGGGATAGGGGTTTTCAGTAATAAATTATCGGGTCCTCAGCAAGCATGGGATACGTGCGCGACTGTACGCGTATGAGCGAGCATTCATACGTTCGTGCGTGCTTGCGA
Source organism: Vesta saturnalis (assembly GCA_036346205.1). Taxonomy (NCBI): domain Eukaryota; kingdom Metazoa; phylum Arthropoda; class Insecta; order Coleoptera; family Lampyridae; genus Vesta; species Vesta saturnalis. Next base: position 649,950 of record JARFJB010001974.1, read on the forward strand.
GCTTTCATGCCTTGGTGCTTGGGTGTTTGCGTGCTTGCGTGCTTGCATGTG
>JARFJB010001974.1:655000-787500 GCA_036346205.1 Vesta saturnalis
GGGTGCGTGAGTGCGTGTGTGTGTGTGTGGTGCGTGTGTGTGTGCGTGTGCGTGATGCGTTGTGCGTGTGTGCGTCTGTACGTGTTTGCGTGTGTGCGTGTGTGGGTGTAGCGTGAGTGCGTCTTTGCGTGAGTGCGTGTGTGCGGGTGTGGGTGTATGCATGTGAGCGTGTGTACGTGGGTGCGTTGGTGCCTGTGTGCGTAGGAGTTTGCGTGCTTGCGCTTGCGTGTTTACGTTCTTGCGTGCTTGCGTGCATGCGAGTTTGCGTGCTTTAGTGCTGGTGTGCTTGCGTGTTTGCGTGCTTGCGTGCCTGTGTGCTTGCGAGATTGCGTGCGTGCGTGCGTACGCGCTTGCGTGAGTACGAGTGTGTATGTGTTGGTGTGCGTGAGTTCTTGCGTGCGTGCGTGCTTTCGTGCGTGCGAGCTTGCGTGCGCTCGCGAATGCGTGGGGAGGGGGTTGTCAGTAAATAATTGTTGGGCCTTCAGCAAGCATGGGATACGTGCGCGTGTGTACGAGTATGTGCGTGCCTGCATAAGTGCGTACGTGCATGCGTGATTGCGATATTTCGTGCTTGCGTACTTGCGTTCTTGCGTGCGTGCGTTCGTACGTATATGCCTGCGGCCTACGTGCGTGCGTGCGTGCGTGCGTACGTACGTGCGTGTGCACTTGCCTACGCGCTAGAATGCATGTGTGGGTGGTGGGATAGGTGTTGCCATTAAATAATTATCGGATCTTCAGCATGCATGGAATATGTGCGCGTGTGTGCGCGTATGTGCGTGTGTACTAGTGTGCGTGTGTGCGTTTGTGCGTGTGTGTGCATGTGCGTGTATGCATATGTGCGTGTGTGTGTGTGTGTGTGTGTGTGTGCGTGTGTGCGTGTGTGTTTGTGTGTGTGTGTTTGTTTGTGTGCGCGAGCACGTGTTTTCGTGTGTGCGTGTGAGCGTGTGTACGTATGTGCGTGTGTGCGTGTGTGCGTGTGTGCGTGAGTACGTGTGTGCGTGTGCGCGTGAGTGCGTCTGTGCGTGTGTGCGTGAGTGTGTGCGAGAGTCCGTGTGTGCGGTCTTGGGTTCTTGCGAGCTTGCGTGCTTGCGTGCTAGCGTGCTTGCGTGCGTGCGTTCCCGTGTGTGCGTGCGTGCGAAATTGCGCGCGGTCGCGAAAGCGTGTGGGGTCGGGGGGGGGGGGGGGGTAGGTGTTGTCAGTAAATAATTACGGGTCTTCAGCAAGCATGGAATATGTGCGTGTGTGTACGAGTATGTGCGTGCCTGCATAAGTGCGTACGTGCTTGCGTGATTGCGATCTTTCGTGCTTGCGTGCTTGCGTTCTTGCGTGCGTGCGTTCGTACGTATATGCCTGCGGCTTACGTGCGTGCGTGCGTGCGTACGTACGTGCGTGTGCACTTGCCTGCGAGCTAGAATGCATGTGTGGGTGGTGGGATATAAGTTGTCAGTAAATAATTATCGGATCTTCAGCATGCATGGAAGATGTGCGCGTGTGTGCGCGTATGTGCGTGTGTACTAGTGTGCGTGTGTGCGTGCATGCGCGTGTGAGCGTGTGCGTGTGTGCATGTGCGTGTATGCATATGTGCGTGTGTGTGTGTGTGTGTGTGTGTGTGTGTGTGTGTGTGTGTGTGTGTGTGCGTGTGTGTTGTGTGTGTGTGCGTGTTTGTGCGCGCGAGCACGTGTATTCCTGTGTGCGTGTGAGCGTGTGTGCGTATGTGCGTGTGTGCGTGTGTGCTGGGTGTGTGCGGGAGTCCGTGTGTGCGTTCTTGCGTTCTTTCGTGCTAGCGTGCTTGCGTGCGTGCGTGCGTGCGTTCGTGTGTGTGTGCGAGCGTGCGTGCGTGCGTGCTTACGTGCTTGCGTGTGTGCGTGCGTGCGTGTGTGCGAGCGTGCGAATTTGCGCGCGATCGCAAACGCGTGTGGGGGCGGGGGTGGGGTAGGGTTTGTCAGTAAATAATTACGGGTCTTCAGCAAGCATGGAATATGTGCGCGTGTGTGCGTGTGTGCATACGTGAGTGCGTGCTTGCGTTCTTGCGCCCTTGAGTGCTTGCGTGCTTGCGTGCATGCGTTCGTGTGTGTTTGTGCGTGTGTTTGTGTGTGTATGTGTGTATGTATGTGTGTGTGTATGGGCGTACGTGCATACGTGCGTGCGTGCTTGCGTGCTTGCGAACTTGCTTGCTTGCGTGCTTGCGTGCTTGCGGTGCGTGCTAGCGTGCGTGCTAGCGTGAGTACGCGTGTGTGTGCGTGCGTGTGTGCTTGTGTGCTTTCGTGCTTGCGTGCTTTCGTGCTTGCGTGCTTTCGTGCTTTCGTGCGTTCGTGCGTGCTCCTGTGCGTGCGTGCGAGTGTGTGTACGTGCGAGTGTGCGTGTGTGTTAGGGTCAGTAAATAATTAGCGGGTCTTCAGCAAGCATGTAATATGATTGCGGGGTCCGCACGGATTGTCGGGCCATAACACGATCCGACAATTAGAGTAAGGCGTTTGTTAGGCTTAGAATCCATAGATTTAGATAAATTAGAATTTTTTTAGTTGAGACCTGAGCATTATGTTTTGTGCTGAGTTGTGTATGAGCCGAATTTTACATAATTAAGGGGTCTTATATACATCCTATGTTGTGCTGCCACCTTTGAGACTAAATTGCGCTGTTGCCAATTCCCGTGTTTGATTCTGTGTAAGGTATTAAGTCTTTTAATATTAGTAGAGACTTGTCTATAAAGGCATTGTACGACATGACCAGTTGTTTATTGAGAAGTTATGTATTGTGTTACGGATTAAAATGATTTTATCTGTTACGAAAATTATTGTCGCATAGAATTTCTAAAACTTGTTTTATAAGATATAAAATGTTAACTTAATGTTGTAAACATCATTTGTCTATGATTAATTTTACATTTTGCGCAAATTAAACTAATCTTGTACTAGTTATGCTAACAAAAGCTGTGTTTGCGAAATTTAATTTAAGCTCTGGTTATTAATCAGAACATTGAGAAACCTTTTTAAAATATACAGTTATTTCAGAAACATTTGAGAAAATCTAAAAACAGCTCTTTAATTTACCTTCAAAACTTCAGTTCCAGGGGAAATGAAAACAAGTTTAAACACGAAATTTTTAGTATTTACGTTTTTTCGTTCTGGAGGTATCGTGGACACATACATACATACAAGTAGTAGAGAGACACCTTCCGCCATCTTGGATTTTCTGAGGAAAACCCACCTTTCAGTTTTTTACGTCACAAGCCCTCCGAGCTGTGACGTCATTTGACCTTAGGGATTTCCGATGACGTAATTAGGTCTCGAAATTTCCAATGACGTAGTTAGGTCTGGGGATTTTCGATTACTACGACTTTCACTTTTGACTTTGAGAAAGTTGTTTACCTTGAGAAACTGGTTTGCTTTAGGGGCTGGCCTTGGTCCCGGACCTGCGCAGCAAATCTGAAATTTGAATAAGGCTTCTAATGCTATCTCATAAGATAGGTGTAGGCCTGCGCCCCCCTGATTGGAAATATTATGAACCCCTAATGCTATCTCATAAGACAGGGTCTTGTGTTAGGCCTGCGCCCCTTGATGGGGAAATAGTACGGGTACTCTAATGCTAACTTGTAAGACAGAGCTTGAACTGAACTCAACTGAAATATTCTTACGATTTTTTTAATGGCAATAGGATTATTTTGGTATTACAGAACTCTTAATGAAAAACAACTAAAGCTATTAAACTCTCTTTTATTTATCAGACCAGAATAGTATTAGAAAAACAAGTATTATACAGCACTTTGATTATCTCGTCATTTATAATTAAAGACGTAGTGAAAAACTTATTTACAAAATCAAACATTGACAAATTATTTGATCTAAAATATAAAAACAATAAAGTATAATATCCGCACACATTTGAATGGTAATCTTGCAGCGTCGTTTTGTTATAATGGAACCATCTAGAATTTTTCTCTAGGAAGCGTAAATGATACCCTTGCGGTGCTCGTCCAAAGGAATCAAAATATTCCCCGTTACCATTCTCGTCAATGTAAATAGCAGTCCACTGCTGACCTGGTTTGTTTGCAGGATCGGTGGTTACAATAATTGCGCATGGTCTATGTACGTGTCGTGGCAGCTGATTAGAAGCACATACAAGTCGGATCACATTCTTGTGGTTGGGGATCGGTTTCAAACATTTCAATACTTGTGCCGCATACATATTTGGAACTGGCATGCACCCAGTCTTGCAGTAGTATGGCGTTTTCCAGTGCACACATAGGCCCAAGGGTGTTATGGTTTTAACAACTATATGCTTTTACTACATCTTTCAATTGTTTAATCGATGGACAACCAGTGTCGTCCAGATTTACTATCGGTTTGTTAAGAAACCTTAAAAACTGCTGTTTGTCACTGCCCTTAACGTGGATTTTGTTAAACGGACGTAACACTTTCATCAACCACTCAAGAAAATTATTGTAGTGTACATGACCTGACCACCATTTCAGGCCGTGATAATTATCCTTCAAAAACTTTATCTGTTGTGACATGGATCTTGATATAAAGTAACCTCGAGGTGGTTTTATCATCATCAACGATAAACGACCATGATCTGTAACCACGGCAATTTATTTCGGTATGAATTCGTTGTTAACTCCACTAAGCCCATGCACGTTCAAGTACAAGTCCATCTTCTTCTTTCGCTGCTGTACACTGAAGCTTTCGGGTTAGGGTTACCACTTTTAACAGCTAAAGTCCACAATGACGTTCCGATGTTTATCGATCTCGATCACGTTATCCAATTCTGCATACACCAGACAGTTAATGGTTTCGGAGAGCGCGTCTTCAAATACGACTTTTAGGCGAAGGGAACCGTTTCTAACTAAATTCCAGTGTGTGCTACCGTTTGCAGACAAGTCAGGGGTTAGGTCGAAGGCCATTAAACAGTTTCCGTTGGGGTAATCGCTTCTCGATATATCTTTGCCCTCATTCAAAAAATGAATACCCGTACCGCAGAATAAGGTGTGATATGTCCTTACATGTAAACCATTAACTGTAAGGTCTGGTTGTAAGACCTTGGAAGGAATTTGTTGGTCGCCAATATATAACTACATGTAATTAATGCTGCTGTGATGAAAATTGAATGGATTTGAGGGGTAATCACCGTTGAAGGCTTTATTTGCGACAAAACCTACGATATATCGTTTAGGTAACTGACCAAGACAGATACTCTCCAGTGATTTTCGCTGTATGCCCGCAGGTATAGTTAACACTTTTACGGCGGTCCTCGTAACAGAATATTTTCCCGCAGTTGTTTCTAAAGGTTTAGCGTGTGCAATTAGAATGGTGGGGTTGATTCGCATACGTCTCATCTGTAAAGTAGCGTCCATAATTCCCGTCTAGTAAGTTTAAGCGTGAGCGGCCATTAGGCTAACAGTATCTCTTGATCGTACAAATTTAACCTTTAAGTCAACACCGCTTATGAGAAACTTTCCTGATTAAACAAATCCGAGTGCACGTGACCAATCATTTCGATTTATTTGCAGGTCGCTACAAGTGCTTGACGTTTCGAGAAACCGTTATTTGCATTTCCCAGTGTACTCATCTACCCAGCTATTTGAGCGGTAGGCGTAGGTGTTGTTTGGTTGTGACGCCATCTCTGATTTAAGTAATCCTCCACCTGTGAGAAAAGCGAATGCATCCAATTGTTTACTGGTGCTACAACATCCGCATCAGTACGTGCTGTATTATCTCGCTTCAGAACTTTATCTGTGATGTACAACATAGTCTGACTTAAATCTGTGTAATCGTTTCCATTCCCGGGCAGCAAAAATTCCATTGGAGCGTCATCACTAAGAGCTGATAAGGTTTTGTAAAATATCCATTCACCAGCCTCGATACTTGTCTACGTCGAGGGTAAAGCGAACAGATCCAATTCGGACTTGACGCATTCACATGATTGAGCATGTAGAAAAGCGATTATCTTGAAAATATATCGTCGTAAGTAGTTTTCTTCTTCTTAGCGGCAACAGCTCTCGGTATAGACTAGTTATTATCTGCCAGATGTACTCTTTAATAGCCCGAACCCTCCATCATTTTATCGATTTTCTCATCGGATTTACGTTTAAGATTTCTATCTGCCTCGTGAATCTTTCATGAAACGATTCCTTAACAGGTCGATCCTCTATGACGTCACCAAGAATATTAGCACCCGCGCTGAAAGCTTCTTTTCCAATAGGCTTTGCACCAGACTTAAATAACGGTATTATAATTCTAAATGTACCATCTAGCCAGCTTCTTATTCCGTGACCACGTTGACATGGTGCGCCTCTGTAGATGGATCCAATGCCGTTACCGGCCTGATTCATATAATATTGTTGATAAGGACAAACCATTATTGCACTTTCTTAAAGTGTAGCTTCAGACACGACATCCCAAGCTCGAATGGCATTGCTGCACCCCTATCTGTTTTATATTAATCTCGATGTGTTCAAATTCCCGTGTCATCAGGGCATGTAGTGTGCAGGCGAAAAAACACATATTTATGACCTCCGTAAGCGTAGTTTTCAGAAGTAACATTTATTATACTCATAAGCGGAGATGAAACATCGCCCACAATTTGCGGTTCAACGACATCGCAATAAACAAATATTTGCACTGGTAATCCTATCGATATACTAGCGGGGTCCATAGCTATGTTTTGGTACGGCCGATAACCCAGCTGTAAGACAAAAAGTTGTGAGAAGCCGAATAGCGAGAGGGAGGTTTTTAATTTCGTAGTGACGCGCTTAGTTAGATTATGGTATTCGATTGTTAGCAATTTACTTATTAGCTCGTGATTATCTAGCTCACTGTCAATTTCTTGTATGTTGGCATAATTCCCCGAGTCAAAACGTAACACATATCATCCGTCCTCGGTATAAATGGCTTTCTCGTTGTCGTGTTGGAAACGTGATGCAGCCTTTTTTAATATCGTCTCTAACACATGCTCTTCCCCTGGGGGTGGATCAATTCTATAATAAATTAAATTGCATGTCGCACTTACAGCGGCAAAAGAACAAGGGTACTGAATTTCCGAAATGCCTACAACGCAAGAGCCTGTTAATCTTATTCGCTTTGGCAGTTGTGTAATAAAACTTGACGTCATATTTTCTGGAAAATACGTCATGGAACTATTACATAATAAGGTAAGATAGAAATTCGTTTTATATATCTCTCAGCTGCGAAGTTAATACCCAGCTATTAAAATTGTCACTGTATCCATGCCACTTGGCCAGGTACTGTTTGTATCGCCCGCGGCTCTTCTCAGCTAAAATCTTATCGACTTTGAATAGAACGTCTTTATCAACCGTAACAACTTGCAACTCCTCTTCGTAAAAGGTACCCTCAACAGGATTGTTATTAAGATCGCTTATGCGATAAACTAGAGGTCTTCTTTTTATCTCACTAGTGGTAAAAACTTCTTCGCTCCAGTTCGTTTCATATCCCTTCTCAAAGGTGTACTTAGTTCTGGCGATTCTAACATGTCCACCGACTTTATATTTAGTATGACGTGATGTGCCTAAGCCTGTCGCGTACAGGTTATTTCACACTTCCAAAATGTTTTCATCGTTTACAGCCGCAATGGGGCCAAATCTTTGTCTTCTGTGTTTTATTAAATCTTTCAACTACAGATGCTTTTACATCAGGGTTATTGGTTACATAGAAATTGATATTTTGTTACTTGAAAAAATTTTGTACACTGACCGCCGCAAACTCCTTGTCTTTATCCGTCTGTAGATTTGCCGGTGTATTCCCACTTTCCTTAAAAATATCGGTGAATACTTCAGTTACAGATACTGCTGTCTTAATTTTAAGAACTCTCGCACAGGATCTCTTGCTAAAGACATCAATAACCGTTAGTATGTAGTTGTATCCACTATTGTGTTTACTTAAAGTACGCATACCGCAAAGATCCGCTTGCCACAGCTCATAAATGTTGCTCACAATATATTTATTTCGCTGAAATTTCTTTCTGACAGGTTTATGAACCGTATAAGCTTCTTGAGTCTGCAGCCATTTTTTCACTTCACCATATCTACCCTTTATAGCATTAACTAAAGGTGTTACACCCGTAAACACTACCTGATCCTCTGGATCATAGTATACAGCATCGATGTTATGTTCTGCACGTATCCCAATCTAGTGAAAGTCTTTTCTTCGAAAGAATCTTCGCGGGGTTTCCCTTGATCCACTATCCGCATCGTAATTCTGACCTGTAGTTATGAAGCTCGGTTCAACGTTAGGTGATACAGTAACATCACGTCTTCGAGTATTTCCGATAAACTCTCGCAGTATATTTATTTATTTAATGTACTTCGCAAACTGTCGCCAGCCGTGTGGGTTTGTAGTTCTTCGCTGTCTTAGCGTTTCGTGAAACAGATCGATAATGTTCGAATGAGGGATGATCTCATCTTTTATTGTGACAGTACCCCTTTTATCCCAAAATACATCACCGCACGCATTCAGTATACGAAAGAAAGCCTAACCTTCCTTCCTGTATGAAACCGGCGTGTTGATACTATCTCGTCGTCTGCCAGAGCTTTGCGTTTCGGCGCATTCCTAGTATCCCCTTCATCACCGTTGATTGTTATACTATATACAATTTTTGTGTGTGTGTGTGTGTGTGTGCGTGTGTGCGTGTGTGTGCTGTGCGTGTGTGTGCGTGTGTGTGTGTGGCGTGTGTGTGTGCGTGTGTGTGGTGCGTGTGCGTGTGCGTGTGTGCGTGTGTGGTGGTGTGCGTGTGGTGTGTGTCGTGTGCGTGTGTGCGTGTGTGCGTGTGTGGTGGTGTCGTGTGTGCGTGTGCGTGTGTGCGTGTGCTGTGTGTGTGTGTGTGTGTGTGCGTGTGTGCGTGTGTGCGTGTGCTGTGTGGTGTGTGGTGTGTGCGTGTGTGTGTGTGCGTGTGTGCGTGTGTGCGTGTGCGTGTGTGCGTGTGTGGTGTGTGTGGTGTGGTGCGTGTGTGCGTGCGTGCGTGCGGTGTGTGGTGCGTGTGGTGGTGTGTGGTGTGTGCGTGTGTGCTGTGTGCGTTTGTTGTGCGTGTGTGCGTGTGTGCGTGTGAGCGTGTGCGCGTGTGTGCGTGTGTGCGTGTGTGTGTGTGTGTGTAATTAAACATACAGATAAATGGGCCATAATTTTTGATTGTATAGATGATGGTTGCTTAGAAAGAGAATCAAATTTTTAAAAAATATTTTTAAGCTCGGTAGTAAACGTGTACTTTCCAAATTGTATTATATTAATGAGTGTTGTATAACAGTTATAATAATTACATTCCATACAAATAGTTTATCGATATGTAAATTTTACAATCTCAAGGCTAAAACTTTTGTACTAATTTGCATGTTTTAAGGTGTTTAATTACAACCTTGTATTATTTTGAAATAGGATTATGGTTATCTTCACGAACTGTACATATCAGTTTATTGCTAGATCTTATATATATATATATATATATATATATATATATTCTACAAACAATTTATAATACTGTAATTAACTTTTAAATTAAAATATACAGTAGTTCATTTTAACCGTCTTTTCATAAATACTTACTAAAAATTCAACATGTGCTTTTTAAAATGGTCATACGCCGCCGCATGCGTTTCTCTCCACTTGAAAATATCAGGGTTGACCACATATCATAAAAATGATAATACAAGCTCGGCTCAAAAGTTATGCGCTACAAAGCATGAATCAGCCTTCTTTAAAAAATCCCCTTACTTGACCCCAATTAACTTTAAATTAAAAACATACAGTAGTATATTCTAGCCATCTTTTAATACCAAGAAATGGCCTTATTATATACATGTTAAAGGAGACCATTGAAAGGTGAATGCGAGTTTTTTACATTCTAAAATGATAGAAAACCCCTACCTAACTTGGTAGGGATGACGCCAGAGTTTCAATGATTTAAATAGTGGGTTCAGGCACGATAAAATTCAGATGCTGTCAAACTGTAGAGGTCTCCCTTGCTACCATGCAGGCTATTGAGACTGACAGCTTGGTTTGAGTTCCACCATTTCCTTGGGGTGTACAAGTTTTTTTTATACCTCGCAAGCTGTTGAGACTGACAGTTTGCCCCAAGTGCCATCACCATCATCTTCCCAGAGAGGACCAGACGCAATTCCCCTCTACATATTAATACAAGTTAACAGTTCGGGGTAATTCCCTAACATTTACATGTGTACGTATGTTTAAGGTCTTATAGTATTATTATAGATTAGGACATATATTATGTTTAATGCAGGTTCTATTGGCCAATTGATTTAATTCTGACTATGTGCGTATGTGTGCTTGTGTGTGTGTGTGTGTGTGCGTGTGTGCGTGTGTGCGTGTGTGCGTGCGTGGGTGTGTGTGTGGGTGCGTGCGTGCGAGCATGCGTGAGTGCGTGCGTGCGTGTCCGTGTCCGTGCCCGTGTCCGTGCCCGTGCCCGTGTGTGTGTCCGTGTCCGTGTGTGTGTGTGTGTGTTTGTGTGTGTGTGTGTGTGTGTGTGTGTGTGTGTGTGTGTGTGTGTGTGTGTGTGTGTGTGTGTGTGTGTGTGTGTGGGTGGGTGCGTGGTGCGTGCGTGCGTGAGTGTGTGTGTGTGTGTGTTACAAGATAAGGTAGTGTTGTACAACGTATACTGAGGTCACAACCAAAGAAAAAATATATTAATAGTAATTTTAAGCCCCGTCTTAAAAAATCACTTATATGAATGCTCTACAGGTCTTACAAGCAGTTAATTAGTAAAGTTTACAGAAAACATTTATTACCCATACATCGCAAACAAATCCTGATTAGCTAAGAAATAAACTGCTAGGTGACTCCACCCCTATTACAGAAAACACTTGCTGTTCCTTACACTGGTAGATGACTCAGAAACCAGCCCTAATTACCCCCTGAAATATTCTGCTAGGTAGTACCACATTTATTACAGAAAATACTCATTAGTCCATACCCCGCTAGTTGGCGCCACAAACAAACCATGATTAACCCTGAAATATACCACTGTGGCGTCACCTTTATTACAGAAAGTGTTCATTAGTCCATACCCCACTAGGTGGCTTCACAAACAAGCTCTGTGTTACAAGTTAGCATTAGAGTCCCCGTACTATTTCCCCATCAAGGGCGTAGGCCTAACACAAGACCCTCTCTTATGAAGTACCATTAGGGTTCCATACTACTTCCAATCAGGGGGGCGCAGGCCTACACCTGTCTTATGAGGTAGCATTATTGGCCTTATTCAAATTTCAGATTTCCCTCGCAGGTCTGGGTCAAAGTCCATCCCCTAAAGCAAACCAGTTTCTCAAAGTAAACAAATTTCTCAAAGTCAAAAGTGAAAGGCGTAGTCATCGGAAATCCCCAGACATAATTACGTCACCGAAAATTCCCAGACCTAATTACGTCATCGGAAATCCACAAGGTCAAATGACGTCACAAAAAGTGAAAGGCGAGTTGTCCGTCTACTACTCATACATTCACACATTATACCCGACCTTGACGAAACTTTGTTAAACGTTGTAAAATGAGCTAACAAGTCGATTTAGCGTTAGTCAAAAAAAATTTAATTGCATAACCTATACCTACATAATTTTTTATGTGTAGGTTGAAAGGTAAAAAGGTTATGGTGGAATTTGAATATATCCGTTGTCATATTCTTAATTCCATTCTTTCCTTTTGTATTATCGGTGTGCTCTATTTATGTAGGAAATATGTTAAAGCAAAAATAATCTACTTGATTAAAAGTAGTTCTCTTTCTCTCTGGGAAAATTACTACTGAAGGTATTAATACATTTCTCAGTTAGAAAATACAGTTTGGGTTAAGATAACGGTTACAAATGATGAATTGACTTTATTCCTATTAAAAAATGTAAACTTTCACCATTATTACACATATTTAGGTACTTATCTTTTTTGGGTTTTTTAATGATGTATGTGTATATTAAAGTTGTACAATCTAAACATCCGATAACATTTACAGTTAGCTTCGTCAGTAGTAATGTTATCTATTAAAATCGTTGAAGATGTTGAAATAATTTTGTGAAATTTGAAAAATTGAAAAAGCATTATTATTATTTTATTATTCCTGTTTTATTAATCGTTCTTTTTCTCCAAAATTTCCTATAAATCCAAAAATTTGGTATTTATTTTCATGTTTGTTGTGAAGCGCTACTCTCTTACTACTTTCAGCTGGTTTGCCCGTTTATGTAACTTATTCGTTATACGGGTCTATACCACTTGTATTATAAGTGTTTTGTAACTCTGGTTTTCTATTAGTGTAGTTGATCGGCGTATTTCCACAGTTTTTGCTTTTGGAGCGCGAAGTTTCGGAAGCGGACCCTGCTTCCGTCATCAGGTTTAGTCCTGAGAAAGACTGTCTTAGCACTTAAGTCGAATTCATACGTAGAAAAAGGTCGACATCTGATGATGATAGCGTAGCTATCGAAACGCGTTCAGTTTTTTTTAATTTTGTGTGGTACGTGGGTGTATATTGTTGGTTTCGAATTCATGTGTTATATATAATTTTTTCCCAAGCACTGACTACTCTCAGATTCAAACTTGGTACCTGTCAACTTACTAGTTTGACACCTTCATCGCTGAGCCACTGAGTAATCCAAAATATATTTTAGAACTTATATATATATATATATATATATATATATATATATATATATATATATATATATATATATATATATATTGAGATGATTATAAATTTCATTAGTATAGCTATGTAATTCATATAGCAAGAAATATCATTAATTTGTACAAATGGTACATTTCGGTATATATAATATTAGGTAGGGACGATTGATTAACATTGAGATGGATATAAATTTAAATAATTCACAATAAAATGTTAATATTATTCATAATCGACTACATATTACACATAAGTATAAGGTATGTTAGTTATCGTAATGCATTAAATCAATTTCATTATTAGTTAGTAGGTTTATTTAAGCATAATATTCCCTAAAGACATGAGGTACAGGCTGTAGATAACAAACGTGATGTTAAAACTAGTATTAGGCATATATCAATGTCACAATTTCAATATACGCAGCCAAGATATATGAAAACGTTCGTGTTAGTGAGATAAACGAAATATAAGTGCTAAAATTAAATAAAAACAGAATAAATATATTGGTTATTAACAATAAAACATAAATAAGCCAGCAGTTCTGGAATAATTGTGATTAATTAACATTTACAGACATTAAAGTAGTGATATGCAACAATTCTAGACAAGTCTTAGAAGAACTTACAAACTTCCAAGAGTGTGAGAATAAATTAAATTAAGACATAAACATTAAAGTTATACACTTTCACAAACATTCAAAGTGCTTAAGAGTGTAAAATTATACATTTAAAATTTATTATATTGGTTTGAGGTTATGTTAATTCCTCCCACAAAAATTATGTAAAAATTGTTATAGATTGGGACAATTTGGCCAAAATAAATTATAACAGGTAAAAATAGTAAAGTAGCCTCAATTTCAAGTCACAATTCCCTGTATTAGTGCCTATTTTACCAAATTTAGTTTTTGAGGGTGTATGAAAATTTCAGATAATTTTCCTTTCAAATTGGTAGTAGGCATTTAAAGGATGTGTATTTATATGTAGTAGCATCCCATATTCATTTGGAAATCAATTCCAGGCCTGAAAAGTGCATAAAATTAGTGTAAAATCAATAAATCAATGTAAAAATCAACATGTTTAATAATTGGAGGAATTAGTTCGTTTGGATTTATTTTATAGGCAAAATTATGTAGATTCCAAAAATGTTGTTAATTTTAAGATAGATTTAGGGGTTCAAAAGTTATGAGCTTTTGAAATTAAATTGTAGTTTAAGAAAAGCATTAGCTAATCAGAATTGAGGAAAAATTTAAAATAGTTGTTGATAACAATCGATGAATTGGTTTCTAACGATTTGCATATAAATAGAAGTACTGAAGGATTAGTAGTTCTCTCAGTTTTTCTCTGTTCCAACAGCTTGCTAAAGCAAGATGTTGCCAAATTTTTTCTCGAAAATATTTTAAACAAAATAACGTCACTTTCAATAAAAGTCAAGTGGGGTTTTAGTATCGGCAGTGTTTTAAAAACAAGTGATATTCATTTGTCGGTAATTATTAAATTAAGGTTAGTTTACCTTTAAATAAAATTCGGTTGTTATCAGCTGCGAGTGAAAATATTTTCCGGATATTCGACATTGCTTTTTTTTTTTAATTTTTGTTTACGTTTGATATGGATTTTGTTAATTGTGTTATCTCTGTGTTTCTATCATTATATAATTTAATCATTGGAAGCGTGTTTAATTTAAATAACCTTCAAACTATTGATGCATTTCAAAAAATTATTTTGAAATAAAACTAATAAAGTGTGATGATCCTGAAAATAAAGAATTATCAATATGAAGAAATATTAGTGAAACCTACTTAAACGAATAACCATTAAGAGAGAAGCAAATTTGGATGTCAAAGAAGCAGATTTGGATTTCGAAGGAGCTGTTTTCTAGGGTCAACTACATCAGCGTGAAGAAGATAAAGAGACCATTTTCATGTGAGTGTAATAACTTTATGTATGTTATTGTTGACATTGATATTTTCATTGGTGTGTTAATGATTTCCATACTTTGTAATAAACAGGATGTGCGACAACTTGTATGCATGTCCAAAGGGAACATTAATTGAGCTAAAATTAAATGGGTATTATAATATTTACTAAATTCAAGCATATTTATACTTACATGTATATGGCGTATTTTCTTTTTAATTTTAATGAAAGGTCATATGAATGCGTATTCATAGCGCATGCTCAGGTATAGATTTGAAGATTTTTTTTATGTACAGGGAGTTGCACATATATCGATGCAATTTAAAAATTATAATTCCATTTCTTTAAACAAATTGGTTAGTATAAAATATAAATGGGCGACAACTCAATGTGAATTAATTACATTACTTATAATTATAAATATATTCAAAATCATAATATAATTCAACAAACTAATAATTTACTTTATCATATAATTTTAAAGTGTTCTAAATTTTGAACCATATCCCCTTTGATGAGTCTTTACATGCGACTGTTAAGTTAGTTAGGCATCATATTGGCATATTAAATATAAGTGTTAAAGCATTATTAATATTAGTTCAAGTTAATTATTATTATCGTAATATATGTATATATATATATATATATATATATATATATATATATACATATACAGGGTGATTCAAATTCGAGGCTAACCATGGGGATTTCGAAAACGGTAAGAGATAGAGGGGTGGTTTAAATTTGGCAAAGTTGCGAAATTTTGGGAACAACAACATGCTGCCGAGAAACCAAAAAAATTTTATTTCGTTTTCGAGATTTTTTAAAAAAACCAAAATCTCTCATTTTCGTTTTTATTTTTTCCTGACCTTATTTACAAAGATATTCAAAATTAAACAATACATTCTTAAGACAACTTTTTCTTGCCTACAAAATGGCGGCATCAAAATTTTAATACGACGTTTCGTCTTCTGCCGATCATCATCAACTTTTTTATTTCTTATGCCCGCCATCTTGAATTCTTAGACCACTAAATAGAGCTTTTTTTTGTGATTTCAAAAATGTACAATTTGCCTACCTTATGTTGAACCGTTTAGCTAATATTATCAAAAAATTAAAATTATTGTTGATTTTAAAAAACGATCTAGGTACCATTGCACTGTAGATGCGTGTACATATTGTTTTTTATTATCAAGATACCTTTGAATTTGATTATTCTTTATTATATTTAATATGGCTACTGTACTGTAATTGTATTTGTGTTTTTTTTTTTGTGAATGTTGTATTGTATTATTATTTAAAATGCCATTTTCAAACGATGAAAAAGATGTTGCAAGTCTATTATGCCAAAGGCAGAAACTCGAGAGATACATTAAACACCTATTTTGAAATGTACCCTGAAAGAAATCAACCAAACGAAAGTTATTTCTTTAGACCACCGAAATTTGTCAGAATACGGTGAATTTAATGCATCAAGACCGAAATACGGGAGTAGGCTCCCTTTAGCAGTTAAAGAGGAAATTCTTGATACAGTAAGGCGTTTTTAATCGCAATAATGAACACATCTGGGCAACTGAAAATCCTAGAGAGAACAGGCAAGTCAGAGATCAAATTCGCTTTAACTAAGAATAGGTTACTAGGCCCTTTTATTTATGAGGATACGTTAAATTCAGTTAGATATCTAGAGTTCTTAAGAGGACCAATGCTGGGGTATTTGGAAGAAATGCCACTTAACGAATTAAGAGAACTTTGGTGGCAGCAAGATGGTGCCCCACCACATAACGCTGTTTTAGTTCGTAATTATCTAAACGAAATTTTTTCAAACGCATGGATAGGTAACAGAAGTGTTATCGAATGGCCAGCACGTAGTCCCGACCTTACTCCGCTAGATTTTTTTTTATGGGGAACCTTAAAAAATATTATTTATAAGCAGCGCTACGAAAACATCCAAGAACTTCGAAATAGCGTTATAACTGCCTGCCAAAATATTCCCCAAAGGAGTAATCAACGAGCAATACCTAGTGTAATCAAAAGAGCTAATATGTGTGTACAACAAAATGGTTTTCTTTTTGAACACCTATTGTAATCCTAAATGTTTAAAAATAGTTTAATTTATTGTTATCTTTCTTGCTTAACTTGTTCCTTTTCGTTTACTTTTTTCTCATAGTTTTTTTTATAAGTCAAAAGTACATTATGTGTTAATAGTAATTTTATTTTTTTTTGTAAATTTAGGTATCTTGATAATAAAAAACAATATGTACACGCATCTACAGTGCAATGGTATCTAGATTGTTTTTTAAAATCAACAATAATTTTACTTTTTTGATAATATTAGCTAAACGGTTCAACATAAGGTAGGCAAATTGTACATTTTTGAATCCACAAAAAAAAGCTCTATTTAGTGGTCTAAGATTTCAAGATGGCAGCCATAAGAAATAAAAAAGTTGATGATGGTCGGCAGAAGACGAAACGCCGTATTAAAATTTTGATGCCGCCATTTTGTAGGCAAGAAAAAGTTGTCTTAAGAATGTATTGTTTAATTTTGAATATCTTTGTAAATAAGGTCAGGAAAAAATAAAATCGAAAATGAGAGATTTTGGTTTTTTAAAAAATCTCGAAAACGAAATAAAATTTTTTTGGTTTCTCGGCAGCATGTTGTTCCCAAAATTTCGCAACTTTGCCAAATTTAAACCACCCCTCTATCTCTTACCGTTTTCGAAGTCCCCATGGTTAGCCTTGAATTTGAATCACCCTGTATATATATATATATATATATATATATATATATATATATATATATATATATATATGGTATATGGTATATATGGCGCATGTTGCGCCGTAACTTCTTGATCATGTCCATTGCCCTTAAGCTCTTTGCGCAATATTGGAATCCATATGGGCTTCATTTCTACACTAGCTTGGATTATTGGATTTTCTGCTAGTGCGATGTATGCGACTTCTTTGAGTTTCCGACGAGTTGTGTTTTCGTCTTTTGCCACTATCTGTATGTTATCCCATTGGACGCGGTGGTCTTCGTCCAAGACATGTTCGGCGATTATTGATCTTTCTGTTTTGCCCTTACGGACGTTGTTTTTATGGGGGGAAAATTATATATAACATATGAATTCTACTCAAGTGCGAAAACAGTCCTTTTCAGGACTAAGCTTGATGACGGAAGCAGAGTCCGCTTCCGAAATGTCGCGCCCCAAAAGCGAAAACTGTGGAAATAGGCCGATCAACTCCACTAATCTATACCACTACACTGTCCAATTTGAACTTATTAACTGTTCGTACTTATCTGTAGGTGTTTTGTAATCTGCCATTTTTCTGCCCCGCTCATGACAATGCTCTGTGCTATGCTGCTAAAATTCCAATTTCATTTCCTTTTTCTTCGTTTCGCCACATGAGACAGTATCACATTATCGTTTAATGTTTTACCTCGCACAACCTTCATTTCCATTGTCTCCAGAAAGCGTATAATTGGTCCCAAATACTTGATTGTCGGTGAGCGTTCATTGAGTTCGCCTCTTACACTCAAGTCCTTATTCTCCGTATCGATTCGAATATGTTGTTTTGCCTATCTTTATTTTACGTCATATACGTTCGTACTTTTCCTTTAATAAATATTTTCGGTTTAAGTTATTGTTGTGTAAAAAATCCTAATCCTATATATTAAAATAATCGGGTTATTTAGTACACGTAGTTTGCGAGAAAACCGCTTGACGGATTTTGATGATTTTTCTTGATGTGAAGGAAATCTTGCGTAGAAGGAAATACTAGAGCCAGAATTTTATGGTTTTAATTTTCAGAAAATGTTTATTTTCAAAAGTTTTTTTTACAGGTTTGAGTAGAAGAAAGAAGAAATTTTTTTTGCCAAAGGTCAATGTTTCCATGACTTATGATTATTGTTTGACAGTTACTGACATTGAAACAGAAACATGGGGAAGTGGCCAGGCGTTCGGCATGCGTTTTGCGTAAAATCGTTTCATAAAAATCGTGAGTTTTTGACTTCGGTGCAACGATTGTTTCGTAATAATTTCAATGTTCCACGACATGGAAGTGTGCCGTCGGCTCATGCAATTATATAGTGGGTAAGACAGTTTGAAGAAAATTTTCAATCTAGATTAGAAGACCATTTACACAAAAATAGCACTCACTTAAGCCGAACTATTTTTAAGACATAAAATGGCATACTTTCCTCTAGTCAAACCAGTATAAAAAAGTTTTAATAACAAACATTTTCTGAAAAAAAAATTTCCCGCTTCACTGGCGGTACCTGTACGTTTGTATTCAATTTATTATGCGTTTGATTATCTTCGTTAAATTTAATTTTAAACGCTAATTCCATGTTAAGATTCTGCAATTTCAATACTACGCATTTTCAGATATATGTTTATGTAACATATTAGTATTAAACAAAATATTATATTAATAAAAACTGATTCATCTATGTTACATTTTAACTTGTATCCACAATTACCATGAAGCAAAAAAGAAACAGATAATAATTGAAGTGAGTTTTTCCGTTATTTGTTTACAAAATAATCGTTTAATTCATGACCTCAAACTTTACATATTTAATATATGAGCAACTCGTGAAACAGGAAATCTTAATTAATTTTGAAAATAAGAAAATAATACACTAAAAATAAGTTTGCAAGGTTAAGTAAAGAGAACTTGGAAGATCTATTAGTACTACTAATGTGATACTGACAATCTACAGTCCTGGTTGTAGCCAAAGAAATTTATATCACAAGTTTATTGATATTTAGCTTTAACAAACGTCTTACAAGCAAGTAAAACGGTAAATTTGAATATACTGATTGACCTAACACGTATCTCCTAAAAAAAATCACCCTTTTTGAAATATTATCAAATTAAAAAACAAACTTAATACGAAATATTTTTTTTTGTTCTATGTAAACTAAATCTAAATGCTTAGTGTTCAACTAAATCGTCACTTCTTCTCACTAACAGACATAAAATGCTTAATGTACGTCCAATACGTAATGTGGCGATGTGTTTTTACTTTGTAGAGGTGAAACTATTGTAAATAACCAGAATCCTTTACCAATTTTTAAATTATTTGTCAATTAAACAATTTTAGTTAGATTGCAGAAATCCCAAATAATCAATGTTTATTCCCCCCGACGTTGGTGAGAAAATATTAAGAATGTTGCTACGTCAATACTGGTCTAACAACCAATCCCTGAATTAGCATCCCGCCCTGAAGCCCGACCTGCTTAGCATTCGTGAGGTAATGGGTTCGATTCCCGTTACCGTCTACCTGGTATGAGGTTTTTTCAGGGATTTTTTCTCATACACATGTAGTGTTGTCACTGCGTATATCCACACCATGTGCGGCTACTTAGGCGGGGTAGTATTTTCCCAATGAGCCCTAACTTCGTTTCTTCCGATCCTATCCTGACCACACCCATTCTTAATTCCACCATGCATATTACGAAGTGTATGTGTGTATGCTGGGAATCCATGATTGTGGGTGAAGGAGCGTGGAAAGCACAAACAGCCCGCTCTCCCCTTAGGGGGGGAATTAAATACAAGACTTTTCCTTTCCATAGCGATAGCACGTGTACATAACATATGGAATAGGGCGTATCAGGGCTTGGAGGAATTGTTTACTCCGAACTTCTCTCTATGAGACACTTCCTCCAGGTCATAAGACACCCCCTTCCATATGTTTCGCGACCGATGAAATAGGATCATTCGAGTAGACGAAGGTTGCCGTACTCCGAGAATCTACTCCTTAAATTCCTCCAAAATGGATATCACAGCTGGGACAGTTAATGCCGGGGCGTTCGTCGGAAACGCTCTCTACTTAAAATCTTGCTACACAAACACAATATACACACTCTCAATTACCGAAACAAAACTCTCACAAACACATGCACACTTAACTTTAACACTTATCTCACCTGCCTGCATAGTAGCATCCACATAACTGCCCTTATAATAAAAAATTGCTTCGCGTCCACCCCCTTTCAACTTTCTGAGCACCTACACCATCTCGAATGTGTTGCTGTGACCTTTCTACCCCGATCGTTTTCTTCTACTACAACCCGCCTGATCACAATACACTATTGGACATTAATATTACGGATTTAAATATATGTGCGATTTTTAACAGCACTAAATCGACCGTTTATAGACAATTAGGAATTTAGTATTTAGTAATTTGGTAAAGTGTAATTAAAATATTCTGTGGCAAAATTTTTTTTTTTTAATCAGTGACAAGTATCCATATACACTAAGGATTAATCAAAGTAAATCAACCCCAGTAGATACGACATTACACCGGCTAGGAAACTACGTAAATTATATGTGTAAGGATAATTTTAGATTTTTTAATGGTAGCTAATGGTAGTTTGTTTATCTTTAGAGATGTCATTGTTTATCTTGTATGTTTCATTTCAGGCATCAAGGACAATCAATCTTTTTCATTGTTTTCTGTCTTGTGAAACTACATAAAGGATTACACCGTTTAAAAATAATCAATCTTTTGATATTTTGGCAAAATTATTGATCTGAGAAATGCTTATTTTAAGCCAGATCGATTACGAAGTTTAGATACCTTATATTATTTAATAGTCATTAAATACACAATACTGATAATTATTTATTAAGCAGAAATTGTAGATTTGAATTGCAGCAATTAATTCATGCTTGCGAATGTTTAAGTTTAATGATAAATAATTGGAAATAGTATTTAAAAAGATATATGATTCATAAACGACGCACTGCTCGTTAGGTTTTTCAATTTTTAAAATACGAATTAACGTTTTAGTGGTAAAAATGAATAGACCTAATTATTATTTTCCAAATTCGGTGATATTTAGTTATGCCATCATTTTCATGGCAGTTACTAATATTAGTCAATACGTATACAAGGGTAAATTAGAAAGTATCCAGATAACGTCTAATTACTTTGATTTATAAAATACAGGGTGTGAACAATAAATTTACGACAACGTGTTTGTTTAAAAATTTTATTAAGTTTTGGACAAATCTATTTTTAGGGGTAATTGAAATTAAAAAGTAAAAGGGTGTTGTCGAATTGAATGTTAGAATTGTGTATGATTTTATCGAGCAGGCTACAATTCCACAGTCAAGTAGGATTAACTTAACACCTCCTTTAGGACCAGTTATTATAGAGTGCGGAGACTTCATACCAGGGCCTCAAGTTTAACTGTGCACAAGTGTATCAGCTAGCCCTACTCCATAGAGATCCCGGTTGGTTACCCTTTGGTTCCCGTAAACGACCACAGCGATTGCGTTTTGTCCTAGTTAAAGCGTATGTGTCTATGATTGGAGAGGGATGGCTCATCCAATACTTGCATTCGTGAACTAGGCTGCAATCGGACACGGTCCCGGATGTTGTAGCAACCACTTCCCTCCGGAAAATATTAACGAAAGATCGGTTGGTTGCCAACTCTAGGTTATTTCTAATCAAACAACCTAGGAGACACTCACCTCTGTTATTGCTGCCCGTGCTGCCCCAAATCGTATGGTGCGAGTTGGCACCATAGTAGAGCAGGAAGTTCAAGCCCTTGCGCTGGCAGTGTTGCAACAATCGTGTGAGTTTACGGGTTGGTAGTGGATCAGGTTGATCGAACGGTAGGTATGCAGATTCGAGCAGCAGCTCTTATCTGCTTCCTAACCCTTCCACTATCAACCTTACTGCCACCAGGTCTCTGTAACAAAAGTCCTATATAGGCAATTCACGCCATTTCTGGCTATAATGCAAGGTTTTGGATAGATTTCAGATGTATTATCATAAGTCCTTGTATTTGCCCTTTATAGGTCCAAGGTTCTTGGACCAAGGCTACACGCAGATTGATGTAATATGATGTTTCATTATGCACGCACCGAGGGCTGTGTAACATATAAAAATTCATTTGCGCATAATTCTGTTAATTGCTATAAAATTATCTATTTTAACTTATTCTCGATATGTACTAAACGTACAATTCCTACATTCAGTGTTGAAAAACACTGCAGTAGTTTACCTGTCTTCAGTTGTGCAATTTAACTAAAGTCAGGACTTTTAATAATTTTTACTAAAGGTAAATAGTTATGACATCTGTCGGCGTCTAGCCAAACTCTGTACTATGCAATTGTTGTAAACACCAATACTTTAAGTTAGTTTACGAAATTCTCGTAAGAGGACGAGGTTTAATGTATCAAATAACCAATAGGAAAATCGTTTATTGAACATACATTGAATAGATCACAAATTCGATTTTGATAACAAAAATTTTCACTTTCTTGTCCGCCATGTTGGGGACGCTACGAAAATTTTGGGATTTCTTTTACACTTTCTAATATACGAAATGGTTTCTGGAATCTGAATGCTCATTTGAACTGCATTATGCATACCGAACGGGAATTACATCTTGCCATTTAATTTGGGTAACAATTAATGAAGACATGTTCTCATCGATAGACTGTGATCAAACTATATGGTAATAATTTTATGACGAGCAGCAACTTTCCTCACTGTGTTGGATCCATTGACGACAAACAAGTAAGGTTGATTCATCCTGCTCACTCTGGTTCCTTGTACTTCAATTACATGAACTACTTTTCTGTTGTACTCCCAGCAGTGTGCGATAGCAATTATACGTTTTTGTACTTTGATGTTGGGACTTTTGGTAGGGAAGTGATCCAACGGTGTTAAGCTGTTCGAATTTTGGTAGAAAATTGGAATAAGGCGCTTTAAATTTACCTCCTCCTGAAAAGGTGTCGGAAAGCTTGATGCTACTTCCTTACGTATTTATTGGTGACGAAACATTTGGAATTTCCACAAATCTAAGCAAAGCTTATGCTGGTTCAAACCTTTCAGTGCCTAAAAGGATATTACAAGCTCTGTAAAGCAAGGACACATGTAGGGTGCTCCTTCGGGATTTTATCAAATAACTTCATTTTGTCCAGCTCCCCCTACACCTCCTCAATACACTCAATGTGTTCTCCGAATACATCTCCAACAACCTTCCTACACCCAATCTTCAAAAGACCCAAGACATCGAGAGAGCCATTAGAGACCTAACTTCCGTAATTACGGAAGAGGTGGATATCTCTGTACCATTAAAAAACAGACATTTCCAGAAAACCGCTCCCATTGCACATTGTGAACTGGACCAAAGAGAAAAGACGAATCTATCGTCAATTCTTGCGATCCATGGATTTCTTCGGTCACCACTTCCAATACATTTTCCGATCCTCAATTCGATAACCGGTTCAAGGCACTTCTTGAGGGTCACCTTGAAGAATTCCACAACCTTAACCTTCCTGAAATCCAACTCGATAACGAGAATTCCTTTTATGCCCCCATCACGCCCCACCAGGTCCACACTTGTTTCAAAAAAGGGAAAAATCATGCCCCAGGCCATGACGGCCTAAATTGCAAAATCCTCCGCCACTTACCCAACCAAGCCCTCCTATTACTTTTCAACATATACAACCAATGCCTAATCCTATCCCATTTCCCGAAGGACTAGAAATCAGCATCCACCGTCACAATACCGAAACCCAGCGCCGATTTAACCTCACCCTCCTCCTATAGACCTGAGTTGCCTCGGAAAATGCTTTGAGCAGATTTCAGCCACGCGACTCAGGGACCACCTAGAATTCAACGACCTCCTTCCTAGTAGCCAATTCGGCACAAGATCCGAAACCTTAACATTCCCGACTCCTTATCCAAACTCCTACCCTCGTACTTGACCAATAGGTCAGTTCGGGTAAAATTAGAGAAAACCTTCTCCGATCCTTTTCATCCTCCAGAAGATGTACCGCAAGGTTCTTCCTTAGCCCATATCCTTTACACCATCTTTGCATCAGACATTCCCGAAGTTACACAACCCCACAACCCGGAGTAGTTGTTGTACAGTTTGCGGATGACACCGCCTTCTGGACGGTTAATCGGAACAGTGAAACGGCCTCCCGCCTCATATCCAAAACCCTACGGAGCTTTTCCAACTGGGCGAACCGGTGGAGAGTCTCCGTCAATATCTCTAAAACCCAAACACTTTTCTTCCGACATCCTAACTACACCTAAGACAGGTTTCCAAAGCTTGCCTTCAGAAATGTTTCCCTCGTCCTAAACCACGAAAGACTCACACTCCAAGATGAAATCACCTACCTAGGAACCCTCTCCACTAGAACCCGCAATTGATTACTCGATGTAAAAAGAACACTCAATAGGATTAGAAACCGCGCAAACCTACTGGGCGCCGTCACGAGTAGAATCCGAGGTTGCCACCCTAAAACACTTCAACACACCTACAAAACATACATGGATTTCCAAGCACCCATGTACACCAATATAAATCCCAATCACCTTTTCTCTACCGCATCCTGTGAACGCCGAATTTTTAAACGCATACACAGGTTACCCCTCAGGTACCTTAGTGACCTCACAACACAACAAGCAAGCATACCACCAGTCACACACAGGATCCAAACACTTCAGAAAAACTGCGCGCATAAAAGAATTTTCGGCGATACTATCCCAACCAAAGAAATTCTTACCACTCCCTGCAACTACCGCTTTCCCCAAATCCCACGAAGAAAACCTAAATTAAAATTCAAGCATCCCCGCGATCCTTACACAACTTCTTAACGACCCCTAGATAACATTCCATATGCCCTCTGCATCCCCCCGTCTATTCGATGCCGACCTAGCAAGATACCGGACAACGAATCGAATTAACCACACTAAGCACGCTATACCATACTAACCTAACTTTTTTTTCTTTTTTTTGCACCAAAAATTACCACAACTCATTATTGTATATTATTGTATACCATAAGCATGAGTACACTAATAAAAAAAAAGAATATATTTCGATACATAACCGCATTCCTGGAACATCTCAACACCATCAATCACAAGATCACGTTCACCATGGAGGTGAAAAAGGATAACAATCTGCCATTCCTAGATGTACTAGTGTATAAAAAGGATAATGGAACACTGGGTCATACTGTATACCGGAAGAGCACACATACCAACCGGTACCTGAATGCCAAATCGCACCATCACCCAGCACAGCTACAATCAGTGGTTAGAACACTGATCACAAGATCGAATCGGCTAACAGATAAGAACAAGCTGCATCAAGAGACAGTTAACATCAGAACGGCGTTACTACAAAATGAATTCTCCAAGACAAACATAAATAGAGCAAAAAAACCAACACAACGGAAAGATAGCGACACAAACATACCAGTAGCCAAATCCTGTCTACCATATGTACAAGGCACGACAGACAGAATCGGAAAAATCCTTCGAAGACATAACATCGAAACCATCTTCACGACCAACAAAAAGTTATCGAACATGCTGCAAACCCCGAAAACTAAAATAGCACTCGAAGATCAAGGAGTGTACGAGATTCCATGCCGGGATTGTTCAAGAACATGCATAGGCCAAACAAACAGACGCATTAATGTAAGAAGAGAGGAACATCGTAACGCAGTACAAAAAGACCAGAAAACGTCTTCACTGGCCCAACATGTAAAGGAGATCTCACACGCGATAGATTTTGACAACACAAGGATAATAGCAAACATACAGTATCTATCACACCGTATTAGCAGAGAAGCTATCGAAATCGAAAAACGACCACATAATTTGAATTCACGAGACGACACTCAGAGATTGCCATCGACCTGAAAGCCTATTCGCAGGAAACACTCAGTCACGAACGAAAGGCAAAGGAGAAATCGTTTAGACAAAGGAGGAGAAAAGGACAAAGTGAAAGTGAAAGCGAAAGTGAAAGTATCACAACGACCAATAACCAGGGCAACGACCAAGAAAGTCAGCATACAAATACCGCCGACCATCAGCGAGGACCTCACTTCAGTTCGAGTTACCAGGAACAGAACACGAAGACTTGAAAATGGCAGATGAGATTATGCCGAAACGTCGTCATTTCACCATCGGTTCTATATATATATATATATATATATATATATATATATATATATATATATATATATATATATATATATATATATATATAATTATATTTAATATTTGCACTTTAAAAGGCAATTTTTTTATACCTAATCTACATAAAGAACGAATGTCACCCACCTTTAACGAAGAATCTCATCAAATTCCCACTATTAGTTTTTTGATGTATAAAACTCAAGATAAAAAATCCATAATTGAATTCATATTAATATTGTAACTTTAAAACATAGTTCGCAACGATTTCTTACCATTCTTACATAAATTTAGCAGAAATTGTAACATTACTCGTTTAGTGAATTTCGGTATATTAACACATCAAATTCAAATTTATACTAAGATGTTATCTGTATATTGTTAAACGTATAAAGAAAAAAAAATATCCACAAACATATTTTACAATAAAACGTATCTATTAATATCACCTGCTTTATAGCTTCTCAAACTACAAACTGCTTTGAAAAATTCTTAGTTGTAAGATTATACTGTATCAAAATTAATCGTTTTCTGGGATCGTATTAAATTTCAATGTAGCATGTGATTTGTTACAGCTCCTTTGTAAGGTATTGGATTAATACGTGTTGATATATTTACTTTTAAATTTTTACAGTTTGATCGGGTATCTAATTTTTTATTGTTGCTTCTTACCAAGAGTTTCTTATAACCTATAATTATAATAAAAGTTAGATAGCAATAATTACTGTACTGACGTTTCTACGATAATATTGCAGGTCGGTGCTGCTAAAATTCTTCAACTACAAATTAATAAAAGAAAGTGCAAATAGTGCATTATGGTAAGAGATTACTTTAATATAATGACATCTTGGCAATTCGCCTATCTTTAACTAATTTTTATATACTTAAAATTATGGATAGGGATATAAAGTGTCTAATAGCATTATACTATATTTGAATATATTATCTCAGCCAGACTGCATTAACCTACTTCTCTTGAATAAAATGCTTTCTAAATTACTACCAGTTGGAAAAGAGTTCACGTTGGAATTCGTAACTTTGTCGAATGTGTCTCATCATCATGATTTATAATGTCGATTTTCAGCATAGAGTGAAATTTGACGTTAGCGATTTACTCATAAGTGGTATTGATATTGATTTTTTTGTAATATAAGTTTTGTATAATAATACCTTTAAGTATTATGTTTATATCACAGCGATTGATATGTTAGAGAATTTTAGTATATTTATGTGCCGCTTGATCGTTATCATTAACAGGTTACATGTTAACCATATATTCTATGACACTTTTATATATTTATTTTGTAGTTATCTATTTTTTGCTACATTCTGAATTCATTTATGATACCTAGCATCATGCCATTACAGTTTTGATTTTTGTCTGTTCCCTAAGGAGAACCATTTATGTAAAAATGAAATACGAGACACTCATTACCCGAAGAATCTCAATAGAGGGATTTTTTTCAGGGCCACATAAAGGTTAGTGCACCAATTGTAAACAATTGGGCAAAGCATAGTAAAAAAAAATATTGTTACATTATCTTGTTCAATGATGATTAACTATAAAGATTCATTTATTGCTGATTTTACTAAAAAATGCGTATACTGGGTGTTTCAATAAACGTTTCGCTAATTTCTAGGTTAAAAAGAATATTAAAAAATAACGTTAGGTTGGTTAATAAACATGTCCGAAAATGCCTCCTCAAGATGATACGTCCATGTAAAAGTAGCCCCAAGAATCATTTTTTTTTAATTATCTCTGAAACGGTTTAAGATACCCAAATGAAATTTAGAGCACACATACCTTTCATTAAGATGGTGTTGACAAATTTTTAATGTGCCACTTATTTTGCGCCCAAACTTTTTTTTATGGGGATATTTTTAATTTTTTGGGTAAAAATAATATTTTCCAAACAATTTCCCACAAAAAAAGTTACTCTAGTTGAAAGTCAAAAAAATTACTGGTTTTGGAGTTATTTGAGGTTTTAACATGTTTTAACTAAAATAAGAAAATAAAAGAAATGAGTTCATTTCATTTACTTGAATTTATTACGCTTAGACTGCAGTCTCGCGATTTTTTTTTGTTTGACAGATTCGTTTGACACGTTGTTATTGATAGTTTTGGTTTGGTTAACAAGTAATAACTTTTAAAAACTTTGAAAATGAATATGTACACTAATAGTGACTATGCCGATGTTGTTAACAATAGGCGAATGTGATGGAAATGCTGAAGCAGCGAAAGGAAGATATGCGGAAAAATTTCCAAGAATAAGTGTTCCGGATTCAAAAACATTTTTGAATTTAGTGAGGTGGTGCCGTGGGACTGCAACCTTTGAACCAAAAAAGGTAAATTCTGGTAGACCACGAGTAGCAAGGATTCTTCAAACAGAAGAAAATATTTGAAATCTAGTTCTTGCGGATCCTACGGTAAGTGTAAGAAATGTGGTAAGGGCAAGTAGAGCATGTGTTTCTACTGTACATCGTGTGTTAAAAGAACAATTATTGCTCCAGTTTCACTACAAGCAAGTAAAAGAATTATTGCCTGAAGATCTTTTTTTGAGAGGAGACTTTTGCGAATTATTACAAGAAAGAATGAGACACAACCTTGATTTTTTACAAAATATTCTTTTCACCGATCAATCAACTTTTACTAGACAAGGTATGTTTAATAGTCATAACAGTCACTTCTGGGCAGAAAAAAATCCAAAGGTTAAACGTGTAACACATTATCAATATAATTTTATGTTGAATGTGTGGGCCGCTTCAATAGGCAACCACTTCGTTGCATACCATATTTTTTATGGAAATTTAAATGGTGATGTTTACTATGAATTTTTGGACAATCGTTTATTTCCGCTATTAGAAGATTTGCCTCTTGATTTACGAAGAAATATAGTTTTTATGCATGATGGTACTCCACCTGATTTCAGTATACAAGCTAGAAGATGGCTCTACGAACATTTTCCAAATCGTTGGATTGGTCAAGGCACTTATGTCCTATCCACTGGCTACCAAGGTCCCCTGACCTAAATCCCTTGGATTTGAATGTGTGGGGTTTAGTTAAAGAAAAAATATATTCAAGCGAAATAAATTCGATTGAAGAACTTCAAACGGGAATTCAAAATAATTTAAGAATATTAATTCAAGAACTACGGCCACTCAAAAAGATTATGTTTTCACTAGAAAAACATTTAGGTCTCATGAAAATGGTGGGCATTTCGAACATTAATATTAAATTTTTTGTGTTTGTTTTGTGTTATTCGCTGTTTTTTTTAATTGTTTCCTTTGCTTGTTCTGTTTTAATGTCATACAACTAAAACCTTTTTTTAAGTTCTAAATAATTTACAATATTTTTACCTCATAGCAGTTTCTGAAACAATCATTTTTCCCTGAGGTAATTCGTTCTCGCGCATGAAAATTATTAATTGTTTCGTTTTAAAATAAGTTATTAATTAGGTCAGCATTGCCAAAACCTCAAATAACTCCAAAACCAGTGTTTTTTTTTTACTTTCAACAAGACTATCTCTTTTTGTAGCGACTTGTTTAAAAAATGCTATTATTGCGCAAAAAATTTAAAGTATCCCCATAAAAAAAGTTTGGTGGCAAAATAAGTGGCACCCCCCTCCTATACTAAATATTAAAAATTTGTCAACACTATCTTTTATGACCTAATCATAGATATTTGTGGTCTAAATTTCATTTATATATTTTAAACCGTTTCAGAGATAATAAAATAAAGAACTTTTAGGGCCACTTTTACAGGGCCGTATCTTCTTAAGGAGGCATTTTCGGACACATGCTTATTAACCATGGTAACGTTATTTTTTTGATATTCTATTTACCCTGAAATTAGCGGAATGTTTTTTGAAACACTCTGTACATTTTCTTTTCATAAGAGTTTAAATTACGCCGGGTCGAAAACGACCCACTGAGCACTTACGTGATTATTAGGCGCGTATACAGGGTTAGTTAAAAGTATGGAGACGGCGATTTATTGTCGTTAATATTCATTTTAGGAAATTATGTTCAATACAAAAGTTTGTTATGAAATTATTATCTACATTTGAGAATACTTGAATTATTTTTTTCTTCAATTGTTTTTAAGTTACGACGTCATCGATATTTTTTTGAAATGACAACCTATATTTCTGATTATTGATTTCGATAGTACATTCTATTCTCTTTTCAACGGTACACAATTTTCAATATGTTACATTTGAAAAAAATTGAGAAAAAGTGCCTTAATGTTCAAATATTAAAGATCGATTAAATTAGCAGAATTAAGTAACACGGTAACTAGACTCATTTATTTGCAATAAACTTATCAGTCACAATCTTATCATTAAAAAAAAATTAATAACTAACTAAATTAAAGTAAGTGTTCAAATTGTTCTCCATTTCTAATTTGACAATGACTCAATCGATTTACAAAACCCTGAATAGAATTTTGTAAAAATTTCTCGGGGAATTTCTTCTATCGTTCTGGTAATTCAGATTTTTAAATCTTCGACATCGTTGGGCTTATCTTTGTAACCCTCTTTTTTACGTATCACCAAAGAAAAAAATCTAAAGGGCTTAAATCAGGCGAACGAGCTGGCCATTCAATACTTCCTCGTCTCCCAATCCATCTGTTTGGAAAGACGTTATCCAAATATTGACGAACATTTACACCATAATGTGGTGGGGCGCCATCTTGCTGAAACCAGATACTGTTATTGGGAAGGTGTTCATTGTTTTCATCTGGATACAGCATAGCACAAGCAGGTATAATTTCATTTTGCAATAACTGCAAATACAGAGCCGAAGTTAAATTGCCATTGATGAAAAAGGGACCGATAATATGACCCCCTAGAATGCCAACCGAAACATTAACCTTTTGGGGGTACTGCGTATGGTGCTCCATAAACCAAAAAGGATTTTCCGACGGCCAATATCTGCAATTATGTCTGTTTACTTCACCGGTAAGACAAAAGGTAGCTTCGTCAGAGAAAAGAATATTGTTGACGAAATTTGCATTATTATTGCAAATATTTGACATTTCTTCACAAAATTGTAGTCTCCTATCAAAATCATCTTCCGTCAACTCGTGTAGAAGTTGTTTCTTATAAGGTTTATACTTTTAACTTTTTAAAATTGAAACGACCGACGACTGTGAAATATTGTGATTGGCCGCTAATTGATTGGTTGATAAATGGGAATCTTCAGATACGGCCAATAGAACATTCAGTTTTTTATCATCGCTTTTCGCTGTTCTAGGTCTACCACTCCTTGGCAAATCTTTAACACTACCGGTTTGTTCAAAGCGTTTTAAGGTTTTACCAACAACGGATTTAGAAATTGGATTTCTGTTTGGATGCATGTCATTAAATAAATTACAAGCGTCTTGTAAACTTCTGCGTCTATTTCCATAACCCAGCATCATAAGTATTTCAATTCTTTCACGTTCAATTAAACTCGCCATTGCTAATATTAACAGCAACAAATTGCACAATTGAAATATGTCAACTATTTGACATAAACAATAACCACTGATAAAGTTACCTCGCTCGAGTTTGTTTATCGCCTCGCTTTTGTCTATCTAGATTAATTCTGCTAATTTAATGGATCTTTAATATTTGAACATTAAGGCACTTTTTCTCAATTTTTTTCAAATGTAACATATTGAAAATTGTATACCGTTGAAAAGAGAATAGAATGTACTATCGAAATCAATAATCAGAAATATAGGTTGTCATTTCAAAAAAATATCGATGACGTCGTAACTTAAAAACAATTGAAGAAAAAAATAATTCAAGTATTCTCAAATGTAGATAATAATTTCATAACAAACTTTTGTATTGAACATAATTTCCTAAAATGAATATTAACGACAATAAATCGCCGTCTCCATACTTTTAACTAACCCTGTATGTAGAAATCCTGCATCGACTTGTTTGCCTCTTTTCCGTTGGTTATCGGTTGTTCTCTCAAGTAGTAGTGTGATTTGTGTTTTATGCTGATGTTTGTAGTCAAAATGAGTTCATTCAAAGGTTACCGGGGTAGGTGTGACTACTGATACACATTTTATTCGTCGTCACGTTTTAACTCTATTTTATCTTTACAGAAACCGTCCATAAGTTTCAAGAACTGTAGGAGCAACTAGAAAATGTAGAGGAAGATACCCCAATACAAACACGATATTTTTATTGCACCGCCTGCAGGTGCTGGAAATGATACGGATGAGGATTCAGGCGATGATGATTGTAATGACTTTAACGTTCTCAATCGATATCAGCTTGAGGCAGAACCGGAATTTTATATCAACGGTGAGCCGGTCTCTCTTGGTACTCATGGTGGTTATATAACAGAGAGCATCGCAAGTGAAAACATCGACTGTCCATCTACTTCTGCAATTCCTCCTCAAAAACGCCAAAAAAGGTCTGAGACAGTTAAATCACAAGTATGAAACCTATTTGCGAGGAATGGACAGCATCTTTGTTCTCACCAATTTTACTAAATGCTGACAGCCATCCATTAGAATTTTTTTCGAACTTTTTATATCTGTGAAGTTGGTAGAAGATATGTATACTACTGTCTATGCAGCGTCCCAAAACCGTCGCTTGACAGCTTCAGTCGAAGAAATGAATGCATTTTTGGGACCACTGTATGTAAGTGGATACAATGTTTTCCCTAGACGTCGAATGTACTGGGAAGAAAATAATGATGTTCAAAATCGGCTTGTTTCAACCTCGATGAAGAGAACATTCCAAAAAATTTTTATAAACCTTCACATTGAAGATAACAACGCAATTGATGCATCTATTCGCATGGCAAAGTACGACGCTTTATCGTCAAGTTGAATGAATTGTTTTTAAAATATACCCCGGTTGAGCAATCGATGTCAGTAGACAAATCGATGATTCCTTATTTTTTCATCCGTGGCAAACGTATTAGATTTGCTATCAAATAATGGATTCTGGTTAGATGTTTAGGTTATTGTATACAATTTTATCTATAGCAGAGCGGAAGAGCTAACACCAATCAAGATTATGGACTGGGATATCGACTAAGCTTTTCACTTTGTTTGGTAATAAAAATGTTGTCGCAACCGATACAGGTATAATAAACACAACCGAGAAGAGTAACTTACCTGATGACAAGTACTACAAAACTAAAGAAAAATAACAAAATGACAATGGAATACTAGCAGTTCGGTGGAAAGATAACAGTAATAACACTTTGGTGTCCAATCAATATGACAGACCACATCAAAGTACTTAGCTGGAGACAACAAGAAAATTTAAGTACCTCAGCGTAACATTGTGACTCTATATGTATAATAATAGATAGATGATGTTGGTCAGGTGGATAATAGTATTGCTGCAGACAGGATATCAATCCGTGGGAAAAGTACTACATGCCAATAATGTTGTGGTTGCTTGACACCCCGATGAACAATTCCTGGCGTCTTTCAAGAAGCACGGGAAAAACTGTTGATAGCTTTATTAACGAAATATGGTAAACCCCCCTACGATCCGGCCCAATCTGACGTTACACATATCCTTTAATAGCAAGAAGAAACACTTATACCATATTAAATAATCAACCAAGAAGGCGATGCTCCATTTGCAAAAACAAAACTGTCCAAAGCGTGTTCAACTTGTCAAGTTCCTCTACATGACAAGTGTTTTATGGATTTTCATCCAAATAAATAATAGGTAATGAAGGCATTTATATTTTTGTTCGCTTGTTTGTAACCTACCTATAGCAATAAAAAACTAAACAAATCAAAACATTTGCTTTCGCTTTGTTTGTAACTTACAGGTCCTCAGTGGATCGTTAACGACCTATCTTTTTTTTAAGTAATTGAGGGTGCACAATTTTGTTAAACATTTTTTAGGTTGTTCTGGTCCATTGTCACTTCGAAACTTTAAAAAAAGGCAACCGTTTTAATTAAAAAAACATTGAGCAATAATGGGTTAAATTAGATACAAAATTATGACTAAGTGACAAATGTAGCGATTGTTTATGGACATCGACAACCTTCATAAGCTTAACCAGCGTACGTTACCTCAAGGCGACGGCAAGTGGTAGTAAGAGGAAGGAAACACATTAAAGCGGTTAGAACCGCAACCTAGAAAATGTTCGCTACACCCCCTTTCGGGTTCTGGGCCATTTTGGGTTTCCTTGAAAGCCTAGATTTGGCGAAAGCCTTCCCTGCCATCCAAAGGCTTGCAACGGAATCAGCTAAGGTGCAAAATGCGACTGACCTGATGTTTGCTATTTCTGAGTGTGCACTCTCCAGAACGGCGAAAAAATGAGGTGACTAATATTCTGTCTTAAACCTATGTCCCTCTTACTCTGTATAATCTCACATAACAGTAAACCCATTCTACTACCATACTATACAGCACCCCTATTAGTGTGAACCACCACCAACAACACAACACAATATGAACATGTATACCATTAACAACTGCTTTACAACCTACTCGATGAAGAGTATTATAAAGAAACAATGAGATGTTTATCTAACGTCCGTTAGAGCGTGCGAGTGGGTACGTGTGTGTGTGTGTGTGTGTGTGTGTGTGCGTGCGTGCGTGCGTGCGTGTACGTGTGCGTGTGCGTGTGCGTGTGCATGCGCGTGTGCGTGCGCGTGTGCGTGTGCGTGTGCGTGTGCGTGCGCGTGCGCGTGCGCGTTCCCGTGCGCGTGCGCGAGCGCGAGCGCGAGGGCGAGCGCGTGCGCGTGCGCGTGCGCGTGCGCATGAGCGTGCGCGTGCGCGTGTGCGTGTGCGTGTGTGCGTGTGTGTGTGCTTAAGTGCGTTTGCGATCATGGGTGCGTGTGTGTTTGTTTTTGCACACGTATGTGTGTAAGTATGCATGGCGTTTACACACGTGTGTGGCCGTGCGAATGTACATGTACACGTGTGAGGATGGTACGCGTATGTGCGTAGGTGAGCGTACCAAGTTGTGCGCATGTGTGCGATTGTGAAACTGTGCAAGTGTGCTTGAGTATGTGTTTTACGACTGATTCGATTTTTTGCTTGTGTGGTTTTTAATGAATGATTACCTATACATGCACAATTAGGTTATGTACTAGCCACATCAGATTAAGTAAAATACTTTCGAACACCAGTTTACATATTACAAAGAGAGACCACTCGCTGGAAACCTCTCGACAGGTCACATTGAACTGTATCACTCTCCGTACCCTCCGGATACCGCCTTATAGTAAAAGTCTTAAAACTGCTGTATATGTATAACCTTCATGGTACTCTAATGAAATGTCTTATCGAAATGAGTGTTTTCAACTCATCTGTTCCAACTCACTATAAACAAGATCAGTCAT
The DNA here is from genome assembly GCA_036346205.1 of Vesta saturnalis. Lineage (NCBI taxonomy): Eukaryota > Metazoa > Arthropoda > Insecta > Coleoptera > Lampyridae > Vesta > Vesta saturnalis. The sequence continues at coordinate 690,834 of JARFJB010001974.1, forward strand.
TATTCCAAAACGATTGATTGTAGATGTCAAGAGACCTCTGGCTTTAAAGCTCTGAAATAGTATAGAACTGTCACTCCGATCTCTCTCCGGCTACCTCGCGGTATGGACAAGTTTTTGGCGGATTTTGACCTCCCACGAAATGCGGGTGGATTGGTCATACTTCTCGACAAGTCACATTAAAACTGTCACTCCAGGCCCCCTTCAAACACCACTGGCGAACTAAGAAAGTTAGCGGTTTTTGACTTTTGAGTCTCAAAAATTTAACATTTTTAATGCCATATTTGAAAGCAAAAGAACACGTTTTCGTAACTGAAAAAAAAGATAATATTGACTTATATTCCTAAGATTAAAAAAAAATTCACTCTGAGAAATATTGTATGCGCGCGCGCGATTTTCGTTAACACCTACAGTTATCTTCGTCAGTTCGAAAATTATTTTCAGAATTGTTAAAGATATTGAAACAATTTTGCGAAATCTGAAAAATTGAAAACGCAAACATAAGCCTGTTGTTAATATAACAGTTTCATGGACGTATAAAGCCAACTATGGAATATGACTTTAGTAAGAAATAATTTACATCATTAATAAATTAAATATTGTTGAACTGCCTTCAAGATGACAAATCAGAATACTCTCTTACGGTCGATGGCTAACAGTGAAAAACTTCATACCTAAAGAATCAAATTTAATCCAGTTATTATGTAAGTATAATTTTGTGAAAAACTTTTATTTGAAATTGATAGAAGTATTACAAATAGAAACCCAACATCACTTAAAGTAATCCGATGGAATCTAACAAAGAAAAAGCTTTGTCAATAAATGCAAGTGTTATTTAATAATGAAAAACGTAATGTAGTACGCTTTATGTTTTTAATTTTAATTCTAATTTCAACTACGTATCTTAAATTATAGTGCTGTGGTAATTCAACATAAAATTGGTAAAGCGTCTAGGAAAAAAAAAGCAAAGAACCTAGACATGTCAAAAGGTAAATTAAAATTAAGACGTACCATTATGCCTTTTTTTAATTATAAGATGCCAAAACCTATTTAAACGGAGATTTTTTTCTTGACTTTTGAAGTTATTGGATATATTGATACATCTCAATAGCTTTATATAGTAAACGAAAATAATAGTGAGTTCGTCTTGACAATATTTCCATATTACCAAATTGAATGTCATGATTTAAATTATTAAGGCATCGTGAGCTACCACAGACTTCTCTGTTTGACCTAATCTACAAAATCTCATTATGCTCTTTACGTCCTGTATCAAAGCTACCTTTTGTCGTTCCATTGTATTCTTTTCCACATGAACAAAGTAACCTAGGAAACGATAAACATCTTTACGTGACCTTAAATGTCATTTAATTTTTCTTGTAGTTTTAAAAGCAGTCCTAATCCCATGATTAATTAGGACTTTTTCAATTCTATTCTATGTTACAAAAGGAAGAAAACGGTAGCAACACTAAGAACTGGTTTTTATTTTTAGTTGTGTTTAGCAGATGTAAGAACATTATTATCAGTAAGTGAATATCAATTAGCTTGTTATTCTTTACTAAAATTGTATTCCATAGTTGGCTTTATACGTTTATCAAACAGTTCTATTAATAGCAGGCTTACGTTAATGACATTTTTTTAGGATAACTCTGCAACATCTTTTATAAGAAGCCAATTACAAAAATAGGCAACATTGTTAATACAAAAACAATAATCCATGTCAAACAGACGTTTAAAACTTCATGACAGACAGAGGTTAATAGACATTCAGATGCTAACTTAAAAGAAATGAAATAATTTTAATTTCAATTTCAATTTTTTTTTGATAACTATGCAACCTCTTGTTTATAGGTTCACAACGAAAACAGGCAACAGTTTAAAAACAAAAACAGTAATTTATGTCAGAATGACGTTTACAACTTCATGACAGATAGAGATTCAGGGACATAAATACAGTGCGATCGTTATTGTTTGATCGTGCCGCTCCTAGAACAGTACTACTGTTTCGCATCCTTAAAATGAAAATTATGCTATGTCCAGTGGCGTAAATGGACATATTAGAATAAATATTTACGTACATAATACAGTAGGTATATGTTTATTATTACAGTTAAAAATATAAAAATACATACTATTTGCATTACTCTCCGTAAAGAAACTTAAGTTCAGTATTTCGTTATCTCTCAAGTTGTTTTTGAACCATTGGCAATATTCTAAACGCTTTTGAAAATCTAAATGTAGTAATTCTTGCACAACCGTTATTTTGTAAGGATGAAAATGTTTGGCTGTTTTATGACGTGTACCATAAGAAAGACCTGTAACAATTGCTTATATTGAAATATGCACAATGTGGTCAATCTAACTTTTCTTATTTAATGTTTTTATTTTATTGCTTAAACATACAAATCATGTTTTGTATAATGCAAAATTACCCGTTTGCTGGGTCAATTGTCTTAAAGGATTTGTCGGACCTCTTTCCAAGTGTGTACGTACATTTTCCACCACTTCCTCTGTAAGTACAGTTGTGCAACCCGTAGATTTTCTCTCATGAAAACGACTAACAATTCTTCGAATGTGTCGACCTAAAACATCATCATCTAATTCCAGTTTGCATCTACACCTTTTTGGCCGTTTCGGAAATAAGCTTTAAAAATAGACTTGCCTTGTTCGACAATAAAAGGAATTATAACCAAAAAAATTATTTACGAAAAAGGCATAAAATGCACGAACTAACTTACCTTGAAGGTACTGGTTAATTTATTAATGAGTTTAGAAAAAAACTATTTTATTGTACTCGAAGTTGAAATAAATATTTGTGCCTAACTTCACCAGAAACTTGGAATAAACTTTTGATAAAAATTCTGTAAAAAGCATTTTTTTTTCGTTCAATGATTATTGATACCCTTGTACATGTTAACGTAAAAAAATTTCAATGCTGTCCGCTTCTATAAAAATATCGATAACACAGCTTCAGCATTTTCAATGATATTTATTTAATTTTTACATTTATTACGAATTGCATTAAAAAGCTTTGTACAGAAAATTAATTTTTTTGCCGCTAAATTACGCGTCATATCAAAGAATTTCATAGAGCATAATTAACCCATATGTTACAAGGTCTATATCCAGGTATTTTTTTACCTTTGAAATATGCAGCTGTTTTAGAAATATTTGATAAAAACCAAAAACTACCATCTAATTTTCGGACACCCTGTATACCTAGTAAACTGTAGTTTACAATATTATTTGCAACAGGTTTTTCAAATGATGATGATGAAATAGCTGTAATTGATGGAAAAGCTTCGCGAACTTCTGAAAGGGAAATATTTAAAGCACCTCAACAGCAAAAAAAGAAAACCCGCACAGATGACACTAGTAAATTAGAAAAAAGGATGGATGACGCGTACACTATTCTGAAAGCATTTGTCCAAAAGAATAGCAATGAAAAGGACAAATGTGAGTGTTGGTTGCAAGCAAATTGCGAAAACTAAATGTAGGGACAAAGGATTATGTCAAGAATCAGATTGCTTTTTAAAGCAAAACCTCCCCTAATGTAAACTACGAACGTCCCTAACTTTCGCTTAATTCACAGCACCCATTAGAAGCCCCATACTGGAGAAAATCAACATTTTCCTTCTCTCGGTTGTCACAACAAAAATCAACCCGCCCATCCGCTCGTTCACCGGCTACGACTGCTTAGTGAGAATCACCCAATTACGAAGAACATTATTCTTCACGTACTCATCTATCTGGATGGATTTTCCCCCAAAGATCAACTTCTAACTGTGTAACACCCGTCCCATCTCCTTCGATATCATCATCGGACACTCACAGTGCCAAAAATTGTTGCCAAAATTTCAATTCAATGTACTAAACTTAAAATTGTATCGTTATGAATTAATTTTTTAGTTCTTTAAGTTACGTTTTTATGAAAAAGTGTTCATTTTTATAAATAAAATTAATGGATTAATAGTATATTATTTTATAAGGAGCTAAAGTGACACTTTTTGTGGCGAATCTGTAGGTACTGATGAACCACAAAAAGTCACTTTGCTCCGCATAAAATATACTATTCTTTATTCAGACGTTTTTTACACTTACACTGTGAAATAAGAAAGAATAGTTAGGTTGTGCAAATGAGGAATAGTTATATTTACTTAGCGTGCTCTGGCAAGCAACAGTAGACTTTGCTAGGTTTCGTTGAAAACAATGCATTAAACAAGTTGAAAATTGAGAAGATTCTCCGTGTTCTTGTAAGTATTTTATTAAAATTTTTGTTTCTATTTGTGTAAATTAAAATATTACAATGTTAGGAGGATGATGGATTTGGAGAACTACACGCCGTCAGAAATTACTGAAGCGGCTAATACAGCAATAAATGATCTATTACCTACAAGATCGAGCAAAATCTATAAACGCGCTTTTCAGCAATTTATAAAATGGTGCGATGAAAAAAATATTAAAAGCTACTCTGAAACCGTAATGTTAGCTTATTTTGCCGAATTAGCAACAAAAATGGAAATGAAAAGCTCGACAATGTGGTCCCGATATTCAATGATAAAATCATTATTGAGCATTCGACATGGCGCAGATATAAGCAAATACTTGAAACTTCGTGCATATCTAAAGAAGCAGAATAAAGGATACACCCCAAAGCAGGCCAAAGTATTTACAAAAGACCAATTTAACAAATTTTTATCGGAAGCCTCGGACGAAAAATACTTGGCAATGAAGGTAAGTTTCAGAAATATAATGAAAACAAGTATTTATATTTTGTTTTTTTTTTGGATAGTTTTGATTATTGGTATCCCAAGGGCATGTCGTTACGATGAATTGCTGAAGATGAAGGTAGACGACATTGAGAACCTGAAAGCTCTGCTACATATTAAAATTCCAGATAGTAAAACAAAAAAAATTAAATCATTTACAGTTGTAGGGGAATCCTTCCTAAATTTATATAACAAATATGTTGCTTTTCGCCCACGAGATATGAATGATCGCCGATTTTTTTTGAAATATGGAAATGGAAAATGCCCAAGAGCGGTGATGGGAATCCATAAAATAAGTAGTGTTCCTAGGGAGGTAGCTTTTTTCTTAAAAGTAGGGAACTGTAGAGAATACATATGGCATTGTCTAAGAAGAACCTCAGCTACACAGTTGATGGACGGCGGCGCAGATTTAATGTACTTGAAGCGCCATGGTGGCTGAAAATCCAGCACTGCAGCTGAGCGTTATATTGAAGACTAGCTACAAAAAAAGAGGCATACTTGAAAATGTTTGCACCTAGTGCAAGCGCTACGAGTACAGAAGTTCATGTAGAAGAGGAAGAATTAAAGACCATTTCCTTAGAACGCAGCGAGATCCCCACTGTTACCTCTGGCGGATTTTATTTTGGAGAAAATCTTTATAACTCTAAACAATAAATTTGTTTTCGTTGTTTTCCAAATTGGGTGTTTGAGTTATTAACTTACATTACATTTGCATTTGACGTCTGAAGAAAAAATACATTACTTACTCTTATTGAATCACGTAATGCATTAATCAACGCAGTACACACCTCTGAAATTAATTGTGGTTTAAGCTGCGGTGAAATTCTGAGTAAATAACTAAGACTGTTGAACCTATCACCAGTTGCTAGAAATCGAAGTGTTACAGCTAATCGTTCGTTTGCAGGAATAGGTTATCTCCACTTAAGTGGCCTTCTTCGCAATGTGAAGCTCCACTTTGTTCAGCAGAATTTCAATATATTCTGCAGACATTCTGCAGACATTTTTTAACAAACCAGAAGACTCCTTTACCAAATCAGCAAGATGGTGTGTGGCATTATATCTAAAAACTGTATTTTATTGAAAGATCTGTTGTATTCTTCTGACTGTCAAGGAAAATAACCAAAAGGGATTAAGATTTCCACGTCAGTCGGAAGGATATCCAAGGCCCTTTTTTAAATCTTTGATTTCTTTTTAAGTAACTTACCCATTCCTGCCTATGGTGAGGGATAACATCCACTATCTTCTGTTAGATTGCTTCGAATGTTTCTTTTTTTCTTTTTTTAACAGTAAATAGGCTGAATCCAGTACTGAAAATGCCGCTGCAGAAACCACTGAAACGTCTTCATTTTCCACTTCCATCTTGGAAACTATTCAAGAATATTTGCTGTGGTTCCCTCTTCAAATATCCAATAACGTATAAATGGCAAATGTGATGATGCTGATGTGCTAAAAAAAGCAATTTACACAAATATTTAAACAAATATACTAATATTCGTGTATTTGTCAAATACCCGAATGTTTGTAGCCGCCTAGCATCTAGGTGTCTATTGACCTATATGTAACTGAAGTTTTAAACGTCTGTTTGATATAGATTATTGTTTTTCTTTTTACAATAGTTCCTATTTTGGTAATGAACTTATTTTAAAAGAGGTTGCATAATTGTCCTAAAAAATTATTATTAAAATGATTTTGTTTCTTTTAGTCCAATCCAGAAATTGTTATGTTGAATGTAAAATAACAAAGTTCTTTGTTTCTATAAACATGAATATAACATAACCTATTCTTATTTTAAATGTGTATATAATTAAAGGGACAATTTTTTTAATTTCAATTTACGATGTGAATGCCAATAAACATATAGAAATAAAGGTATTAAATTTTGAAAATCGGTACAATGTCAGACAATTTTGTTGTAAACGATGATTTTCTAATTTAATTTATATTGGAGGTATTCCAACGACTAACTATGCGCAATACGTTAATGGTTTATTATATTTACAGTAACCTTCGACTTATAATCACCTACTTACAAATCAAATCAACCGGAGAAATCGTATAAACCTAATGTCTTGCTTCACACATGAAAAGACTGTCTTGTCAACAGAGTTGAATTTTCAAATTAAACGCAACAATAACTCTAAACCTAGACATTTTGTTGCTTGTGGAAATAACCATAGTCTATGTTTGTATTTAATTATTCCCGATGAATGTAATGTAATGGTTATGATACTTTAAATCGAATATGGACGATAATGTATTAATATACTGTCAGATTATAACGTTCACATGTTTTTTTGTAAAATATGATCTTGATTATGGTCGAGAAAATCTTGTCTGCATGTTTGTTGACATAACTAAGCGAAAATTACTAAGTTTATATGATATATTTGATATTTTATTCTGATATAGAGGGATTGTAACCAAATAAAAGTTTTAATAGTCTATCTTTGAATCGTATCCAGACTGGCAAATACCATTGTTGCCAACCTATAATGAACACTAGAAATGCGCAAAATACTTAATGTTTATCTTTATTTGCTAATTTACAATTTTGGAAAGTATTCTATTTTTTCTATTTTCTACTATTTACATTTCATTTCATTACATTGATACCTCTCGCCTTAGCTGTTTTCTCCTTTTCCATGTTTCCTCCATCCATTCCGCTCCCCCTCCCTTTTCCTCAAGTATTTCTTCTACACTCCTATCCTCCTCCCTTAACTCTCTACACTCTTTTGTCATATGCCTTATATTCTCCATTCCTTCTCCGCATAGTCTACATTTCCCTTCTTCCTCTTTTTTCCAATACTTGTTTCTCCACTCTTCGTTACCGCATTTGAACCTCGCTACCATTTCTTTTTTTCCATTCTTTCCTTCTCCTTTCAGATATTCTGGCATCCCTTCTCCTTTAATGTTTTTGTAATTTACATTATACTTTGCTTCTCTGATATTTACCCATCTTTCACGCTTTTGGACATCCCTGTATCTTCTTATTATGTCTTATATTACCCTGCATAAAATACAAATAATAATATAAGGTCATTTCAAATGACGTTTTATCGTACGAGACGAAGTTTAGAAAACGAACCACGCAGTACCGACGTTTCTAATGAATCTTATGAAACTAGTGTCTTAATACACTATTATTTTATTAAATTACTAGGATTTAGGATTTATTTATGTTATACTCTTGGGCTGTTTCGTTGGCTAAAGAAAAAATAGCATGTTTCGTTTGGATTCAAAGTAAGTTTTTGACTCATAAATGTGCATCCTCTCGGTTAAGCATGAATACAAATTTTGCTTGTACTAAAAAATTACACTATTAATCCTGCTAAAACAATATACCATTATTTTGGCACAGAAAAGCTTGTATAACTGAGAAATGTTACCCCTAAGTTTTAGCTGTAATCTAACCACAGCATGTGTCATTTGCATAAATCATGCTTTGAAATGTCATCAAAGTCTGTATTGGTTTTGTGTCCAATACTAAAGCTTGTATAAAGTTCTGAAGAGTAATACATAAACTTTAGATTGCATATTCGCTTGAAATTGTGACGTAAAGTTAACTGTTGCTATACATACACTTATGCTGAATTCAGTCATTAAAGTTTCGTTTAGAATGAATTGTATAGGGCTTATTACTAAATATAAGAAGAATCCATAACACGAACATCGTGGTTGTTATCATGCTTAAAATTAAACTACAATTTAATACTTAAATGAATTAGATATTTAGTCAGTAGTTAGTTTAAAAATTATATAACTTTCAATAGTAGGCTTTTAAATCACACAATTCTTGTAGCAGGCTTATTATTTGCGTTATCGTGTTATATCAGTCTTGTGGCCAGTAATACTTGCTAACATGTTTCTATTTTCTTTAAGAAGGAAGCTAGTTTCACTTGTTATTGAAACGTTTAAAGTTTGTAAAATCTACTTTTACACAAAGGGTGAGTATTGCTAATTATCAACATAACCTGTGAAAGTTTTCATTTTCATATTAAATTATAGTTGATATAAAAACCATACAATCTAAATTAATTTAAGTAAAAGTATCTAGTCAATTCCGTTACGCATTAGAAAATAAAATAATAATAACATTTTTAAATATTAATAGTTCATGTAACAATGAGGAACACCACGTTAGCTTTTACGTTTCAAAATGGCAGTAGAAACAAGCCAACAGAAAAGGGGAAAAGTGTCGGTGCTCAGTGGTTGGGGTGGGTGCATTTTTTACCTAATTTTGTGTATTTTAGGAAAGCTTATTCTACATACGATACGATAGAGGGGTTGACAGTAACCGGAAAGGGCGCCAGAGTATTTGAAATTATCATAACCTTGGTTGAGATACCCAATTACGCAGGTTCACAGCTAGTCTAAATACTCAATTAACTTGTTTACCTGTTATTGTGATTATATATGAGTCCCGGACCTGCAGATGTTATGCTACACATGAAATGCTACAAAATTCCAGGTAATGTAATATCGTGCTGCAAATAACACAAACGATAGTTCTACGATCTCTTGACTAAGCTATATCTTAGGATTATACGTAAAAAACAAGAATAAAAAAAACAATTTAATCCAATCTATAGCCAATTCAAATCTTATCAATCAACTCATTTCAAGAACAAAACTATCAAAATTATGCACTAACGCATCTTTCTTTACATGTTATGTTAAATTTAAAAATACCTCTAAAAGAAATTATATTAACCAGATTAAAGTAATTAAAATTAAATTAAAAACACATTATCTTTCAAATTGTTATGTTACTGTCCAAAGAATCTTGAAAAATATACGCCCTTCGCAAGTGAGTAAAAAACAATTGATCTTGGCGTATCACGAAGATCTCCTCTTTATAAAATGTAAATCCACCGGCAGATAAAGAAGCGGGGTTACACTTCTAGTTTATTAACCTATACACATATTATAAATAAACACATCTGTTCGGTGTGATAACACAATAGATAAACACAATGGTGTTGTAAATTTCGTAAACGTAACACTAATTGAACCGCGTATGGGTATGTTTTATAAACTGAATGGTTCAAATACGTTTACTAAAAAAACACTCTCATCCGTTCGATACATATAATAACAAACACCATTTTATTTTATTCAGACAATCAACAGCACTAGTAAATGAACTATAATGTTTACCTTAATTCTTAGTTGCACATCAATGATACTCCGGCACTATCCCTTTTTCTTTATACTGCCTACAGGGTCGGCTGTGATGATGGTCCCCCCAAGTGATGGTTAACCTCCTGCGGCCCTCTGGAAACCGTAACTACTGTCTAATCGTTTTAACTTAATTCTCCGTAACAATTGGGAAAACTGGATAGGTCAGTGCAGACTCTGGTTGCTGCACCACTTAATATAATTGCGTAAACCTAATTATACACCGCCATCTGATACACCTAATTACTTGTATACAGTTTTACAGAACGAACTAATTAAACGGTTTATATACAGCGAGTTCTCTAGCTATTTACGAGCTGTGGGCTCGCAGGTATGTACGTTTCGGAAGAGACGTTTTAATTTCCTCCCAAAAAAAACTGCGACATTACTCCACCAAGAATAAGTAAAAGCACTGATCTCTAACACTTAACCACTTTCTTGAAGATGCCCTTCTGGACAAACGACACTTTATGATATCTAACCGCGTGCTTTGTGAAACTACTTAATATCCCTTACTAGGGTTGGTGGGAAAACTATCCCTAACGAAAGTTCAATCAACACGGTTTTTATCAACACCCTTCCTGCACGAACTTTACGTCAATTCGGCTCGATACTACAGCATCAGAACTAGGGCTGCACACACATCTTTCACTTTTCGCCACATTAGGTTTTATCTGCCTCAACCAATCATACCCATTCATTCATTAACCCTTAAATTGCCCCAAAAACGAATTGAAATTCGCGAGCCGAACTGAAACATTGAATCATAAAAAACAAGCTGCCGGCTATCATTGTAATCGATACCCCAAACGTTGTCTTCTCCACACTGAACCTTAAAATATCGTATTCAAAAGCAAAACTCTTTGTTTAAAGACCAAAAACATGGTCTAAAATTCTCGCCAGTCTCTGACCGAAACGTTTTTCTACACTACATTTAAATATCAAATAACAATGTTAATACGGTATATAATTTTCCAACAACGCAATTTTAACGACAATAATTATTATGATTGACAAAATTTACAAAAATACGAACAACTATTGTTTGCAACGGAATTAGTTAATTCTCAACTGACATAGTAAATGGAATTTCACTATCTATCGATGTAAATGTGTAAACCAAATTTGAATTTAAAACTCCAATCTAAACTTGATAAACAAACCAAAATAAGGATTCTAAATGCGATTACCATTTGAAATAATTTTAAGTATCTTCAAGTACGTAAGGTAAACTGTTACAATCTAAAATCTTCCAAAATGTATGCGTTATCGTGTTCATTTCCTTGAACTATACTACATTTCAGATGTCCGGTATTAATGAATAACTTATAGTTTCTTAATTAAAGACAGATGCTCGCTGAAATCACGACAACGTGACACAGCTGGTTTCGAATACGATTCCCGGCTGGATGGTCTTAAAATCCTGCAAATTTGACGTTAAATGAGGACTAATAATGACAACAGTTGATGATCTAAACCGTTAGCTTGGTGCGGAACTACAGAAAACTACGATGCCGCACTACAGAACGTGCTGTTGCTAAAATTAAGAATTGTTACGTTAACGTGACCTGAAAACATACAAAAAAATGAAAATACAAAAAATATCGAACTAACAAATATGTAAATACCTAAACACGTAAGCACATACGCATGCAATCACGTAAACATAGATACTAGCAACCAACTAAACGCTCAAGCGCAAAGTATGTAAACCCGTCATCATACAAACACGCAAGTAATTAAACATACGGATATGAAAACATGAAACACACAAACTAGACATTAAACACCTCAATACTGCAAAATTTAGAAAAACTAGTAGCCAGCAATTACACATGCAAGAGATCAAAACGAAGAAACTAGCAAACTAGTAAATACTTAAAAATATAAACTTTCAAACATTTACACACGCAAGCAAAGAAACTGGCAACACACAAATAAGTAAACATGCAAACACGCAGCTCCTAAAACGAAAGATAAACACACATTTCTTAGTTGCTTTGGTGTGTATTATTTCTTTTTGTATGTATGTGTGGTGTGTTTAGATGTTTGCAGATTTTGTATTTTTGTGTATTTGGTGAGAAAAATGATTGTTTTGGCATTTTCGATAAAGTGCGCGTACTTTACGGTACTCAAGCACGAGTTAAGCAAGATAGTCGGCCACTGCATTGAGAATCAAATAAGAATGTTTTGTGGAATACAACTTAGAGAAATTATAGCTTCAAAGTTGTGGTTAAAGTAACTTTGTTGTAAATTTTCTATACTGTATAGGAAAGAATCTAACGCAGTAAATATCAACAAACATACGTGAATAGCAAGGGGTTTGTCAGAAGAAGAGCCGAATTTTCTTTAATTTCCTTGTAGTAAACTATTTTTGAGATAATCGCGCATATTTAGTTCTCCATCTCAGCAAAATTAGAATAGAATGATATAATGAGCAAATAACTGACCTGATCAATAATTTCTGTGGTCAGTGGCCCTATTCATTTATTGGATTAAATTTCGTAATATTTCACATGGGAATATACGTTAATGTTATATATTGTAAATATATTGGTTAAAAATTAAGAAAAAGTGTGTAAACGATGCTTAATAACCCTTTAGTACGGATACGTTGGAGACTACACGTGTGACTGTGATATCTTGCGAATGACAACGATCTTATAGTACTTAAGAGCTTACAACATGCTGGACACTTGCCTGCCAAAATGTTAAATATGCACTTACTAACCATAAAAAATCTGGATGTGTGTTGCATAATTTGAGCTCGATCAAAAAATCTTTAACCAAGTAATGTATGGACCTAAATGATGGGGTTAATACCAAAATGGACAGCTCAAACTAACCTTGTCTATACTAACTTTTAGAAAATGTATATGGCCTTGTATTGAGAGGGTCTTAGTTATACAAGTTTTTACAAGCTTGCTTGTTGAGTTAGCGTTTTAAGTTCAAACGCTAGTTTTACAGAGATTAACAGATTTTTACTTGTTTCTTTCATGAAGGTAGAATAGTGTGTATAATGGTTCATCCAAAAGTATTGGGACTGACTGAAGTTAAAGTGATTTCGTAAGCGTCTGATGTGGAGTATGTGTCACAAGATCAAAATTATGTAAGTGCTGAAAGTGAAAATGGCAATCCCATCATTGATGACAACGATGCCGACAATGAAGATGACATGCAATACTCTACAGATTCTGTATCAAATAAAATTGAGGTTTGATCCTTCTGAAGCTGATAGGCAGTCCAAATCCAACGTTAAGACTGTTTCTGGTGCAACAGAAATTCTCCAATTAATAAAGTATTTGGTACGTTCATTCAATGTTATATTTAGAACGGTCGAAAAAGGGTACAGTAAAACAGACGGATATTGAAGGGAATTTCACCTGGAGCCTTCTCCAAAACTTCAAGACAATCAATTTACCCGGCAGAATAGGAGGCGCAAAGCAAGGGCAGATATCCTTCCAACATTATACCGCCCATTTCAAGATGTGATTATAGTTGAACAATTAGTTTTTTTAGCAATATATTCTTACTAAACAGACGAAAGGTAGAGTTAAATTTGGAATGTGTGTGACTCAGAAACATTAAGCGTTCTAATACATCAAATCTATACTGGAAAAGGAGCGGGCGATATTCTAGAAACTATAATAAAAAGCGTGCTGGGACTACCTGGAAGAATCAGACAGGTGTACAGTTCGACTTTTTATTTTCCTAGAAACATAATACTTGTAATTTTGTGCATTTAAAAAAAATGATACATTGTTAGTGATAGGCCGCATAAGAAGCCAAACATAGTTTTCGATTATAACTCGGCAAAACGAGCAGTGGATAACATAGGTCATAATGTGAACACGCGCATTTCCAAACGAAAATACAATGATTCTGCTTTGGCAAACTGGATCGATAACGAACACAACAGGAAGAAAATGGTTTTAGATAGCCCAAGTAAAGCGCTTATCAAGCCCAATATTTATATGCCGCGGACAGAAGACGCATGTAAAGTTGAAAAGGATGTACATAAAATTATTCTTGACATTCTACCAAGGGGGACAAACAAATAACACTAAAACGAGTATAAATTGAAAAAATTGTAGTAAACTTATCTGCAGATCCCATGTTTCCTACTTCTGTCTTGGGCTCGGATGTTTTCCGAAACACTTGATACCAGGGGACGTAAATTCTGACCACACACTAATTTTTGTTCAGTTTCACGCCAAAAATGTTCTCAGAAGATGCACTATGGACGGATTGTTACTTGTCTGTAATATCTGAGCGATTTTGGGTGGGTTTGGCTAATTTAATGAACAATTTTTTTAAGTAATGTCTTGTCATTAAACTTCTTACAATTAATTTAAACATTGTATGCTTTGGTTATTTTTCTGTTCTGAAAATGCAAAATACTTACACAAGCTACTCTTTAATTGCCTGTTTTTGTCTTTTAACCTAGAGCACGCTTGGCGTATTCTTCTCGATCGTAATTAGCCTCCTAGATCGACTGCTTTCTTTTTATTTGCATTGGACTGCTAATCGATAATGTCCATTATTACCTTTATATTTCCAGTTCTCTTACAGCTATTCTGGTCAAAGTAATTTAAAATTGTTGCAACTTTGGTAACGTAAGACCAAGACGTAGTTTAACAGTGTAGAGTATGGCGACGTAAAAACTGCTATGGCAGCGTGACTAGTGAAGATGGTAATGAATTTAGTTATAGTTAAAAACAAGATTCATTATCGTTTATTTAGGATAGATTAGATTAGTATGAGCATAAAGTCACAAGTGTTGTAGGTCGCGCGATGTGGATGTACTATATTTGAGTTTGGGCTCAAAGAGATTTGGTTTTTAACGGCGAATTTTTATGATTTTATGATTAAAGCGAGGAGATGCATTTGACTTGCAACTACCCTGCGTTAAAGACAACCCTCGCAACTCGAGTTTTCATTTGTGTAGAGACCACCCTGTTTTTGTAAGCTTAGAACAGTTACCCCATATTCGCAAACACGGTTTTGAAATCTCATTTTTATGGCCCATATTATAGGTTGTTAGGGATCTTCTAGTGAGTACTTATTGTGGCGTATTAGGAATACGCGAACTAATTTAACAAGATAATGGGGTAAGTTTATCATGGTAAAAAGATATCGCAGTTATTGTTCTCCAAGGGAAGTTTAGTGCACCAAAGGACCTCCTGGATAAACCAGTGGTTTTTTTAGCTAAGGCAGCGATTAAACATTAAACGAATTGTATCAATCTTGTAAGGACTAGTTTCTATTACAAAATTTTGTACAAAAATAAAAAATCAAAAATAAATTGTTTATTTTTAGCTTAGCAAAAAATGTTAATTAACTATAAGATTGTTATAAATAAGGTTTGACGTAACAGTAACTTTTCTCGTTCTGCTAAATTATACTGTCATACTCATAATACATTTTTTTATGTGTGGATAATCTTTTAATTATAAAGAAGATAATTCATACTCCGCAAGACGAATAGGGAGCACCTAGGATCTGATAGTCGAGTCCCCTGGCAGCCGGGTGTTGATTGGCAGTATTTTTGGTATTCTCGTGATAAAACCCTAAGGTAACCATTGATAAAATTTTGTATATTATAAAATCTACCAGAATTTCTATAAGCGTGAGCACGTTAGGGACCGCAATGTTGATTATTTTTTTTTTATTCTAGCAGGCATATATATCTATGTTAATTATCAGGTTTACGATTAAGTAGAATCGGTTCGTAGCTTCCCTTACAATTTTGAAACCACTTCTAAGAATAAAAGGTTTACATTTTTGGAATATTACCGTGAATTCCACGTCTCGTTAGCCGTTTACGAATGGATATTTGTGAAGAAGGAAGGAATAAACCGAATATTTATTATTTACCTTCACCTTGATGTTTCGCTGTACAATGACATTAACGTAAGTAAGTTTACTTTAGTCAATCAAATGCACTTTCTATAACTGTTCATTTTAGAAAACAGCTTCCAACGGTTCGTGATGTTTTTCTATTAATAATTTCCTTAACTTATTCATATGTAAAGTTCAATACAAAGCTAACACAAAAATTGTTTGTGTTGTGAAATTCTCTTAGCAAAAACCACTCATGGTTCAATTTTAATGTAGTTATTGTTCTTATTTGTAAACTTTCGCTGCGCTCTCGTGGTTTTATCAGTTTAATTTTTGTCGTCATATTGTCAAGCAACCAACATTCGCTACAAACAGAAAAATATCTGATTAAAATCAACTTCTTGTGGTATTGTATATGAATATTTCGACTTCGTTCCTTTGGCGGCATTTATTAGACATTTCTATTAGCAATATTATTCTAAATCAATAGCTACTCTTTATATATGATTTATTTTTTTAGTTGTGCATTACATGTGTGAAGACAGCACTCGGACTTGCATCGCAAAGCAGATACCAAGTAATTATTCAAAGTATGGTGATGGGGGAGATATTTCACATAATAGTTGAATTAAACCAGATCTGATAGTCCTTTATTAAATAATGTTACGAATAAGACAAGCGCTCATAATTTTGTAAGCCATTTTCTCTTGTTTGGAGTGTTACTGTTTCAGATTCTTCTAAGAGTGGTTGGAGAGACGCGTGATCAGAAGGAGTAAATGCAGTGCAAGTTTACTTATTGTCTGTCATATCAATGCTTACGCCTTGTGTTTACATACGTTTTGACCGATTTGAAGATAGGGTGGCGTCGAAGTTATTGCCCCGATGTGACCATAAAACTTATTATAAATGTTGCATGAAGTCACATTATAGTCCGTTACCTATAGTTGAGTTAACCAAGCCTTTAAGGATTTTCCCTGTAAATAACCTAATGTCCATTTGTTACGTGATACTACAAGCTTCACATAGAATCATCGTCAGACTTTTGAAACAATTTATATAATCGGTAATACATATTTCGACATGGTGGAGGTAGACAGCGAAGTACTACACCTGTACAAAATAATTTTTCGATACTACTTATTAGATGAAATCCGACTCAGCGACAGTGCTCAATTATGAATTGCGAAGTGCTACTGGAGTGGTAATTTCGTCCCAGACTGTAAGAAGAAGGCTGCATGCGTCTAATTTGAAAACTAGGATACGAGAAGCTTGCTCAGTTTTAAACATACGCCAGCGTGCAGTAGTAGGCGGCGGGCGCAAGATCACCTATTATGGAGAGATAAAGAATCAAGCAGATGTTTATTTTTTGATGAATCCAGGTATCTTCTAAATCATTTATATGGACCAACCCTAGTCTCCCTAGTCTGGAGAAGATCTAGAGAGCTCCACGTGTTGCTTTTGGTGAAACAAGTGGTTTAAGGTGGTATCACTTTAAATTGTTGCACTGAGCTGGTTGTTCTGCAAGGTGAAACGATGAACGTTGAAAGGCATAGGGATAGACGTATATTATACCATTTGCAGAACATTATAGCAATGATTTCTTTTTTGTAGACGATAACGCCCGATCGCATGGTGTCCAAATCTTTTTACGCAAAACCGTGCAACAAGAATGTATTGGGTTGTAACAAACCTTTTGAGTTGTATTAAAATATACAATAATTAGGCAACTTCGTTCATTTTTGTGTCATGTGAATTGCATACCTTAGTGGCTGAAAAGTATTCGTTTAGATATTTTAAAGTGGGGCAGTACGCGCATTTCGTCTTGCACATTGAGTTCATGCGCAGACATCTATTTTGAAGGCGTTGTTGTTACGATATGAACTCAAAAAGCTTCAATTTAAATCAACCAAGTTTGGCTTTTTGTAAAAGAATTGAATCATTTGGTATCAACTAATATCAAAACTCTGTTATATTTCCATTTCAAGATTGATTGCACAACCAAAATTGAAAGCGTGGCTTCGTCAGCACATGTTATCAGTAACAGTACACCAGTGACAACCAGAATTTTAAAGTGCAACAGGTATTTCATTTCTAATTATTAGTATAAGGTATTTTTTAAGTTACTAACATTAGTATTAAGATTTTCTAATTTATAACTTAAAGATTTTATAATAAACCTTGTTATTGTTTTCTATTTTATATTTATCACATTTACGGTTTACTTGTTTTCCATAAAATAAGTTGGCGTCCGAGATATTTTAACATTTATATTTACAGGTTGAACTTGCATTTTTTTTGTAAAGCGAACATATCTAACCACACACACATTTTCTAATTAAAGAAAACCGAAGTTTAAGAACATTACCCATTTAATCACTGGCTGAACCGAAGGCACAAAATCTTCTATTTATTATTAGGAGTATGAGTAGTATTAGGGGAATTATTATTAACAACAACTCGCAATACATCCTATTAATTTTGTATTACAGGGTTCCATATTCACCTGACTGTAATCCCATTGAAAATCTCTGTAATAAACTGCAGAAATATTTATCGGAATGACCAAATGCCCCATATACAGTTAACCACTTGGCAAATATTTTAATTTGAAGAGTGGAAGGCAATTACCCAAGAATTTATAAATAACTTAATACTAAGTATGCCCATACGATGTCAGGAAGTACATCCAGTAAGAGGAGGTCCTACTCGACACTAACTCAAAATATGCATTTGAGTATTTCCCTCATATATAGTTTACTACTATACTAAAATGTAAATTATTTAGGATTATAGCGATAATCCCACTGTACGTTATGAATTACAGCGGTAATTCAACTGAAGTGACGTCATAATCAAAACACCATAGTAACAGAGCTATTCTAGTCATGAACAAAACGAATTTGTCAAATTATGACAGCCACCTTAAAAAAATTTAGTTATGTTTATTGTAAAAATGAATCGATTTCGTAAAGTTTTGTGAGAAACCATTGTTAGCAATATTGAAAAGAGTGTTCCGAGGAATACAGCGAAAAATCAGGCATTTATTTGAACGCAAGCATTGTTCGTTTTCTAAACTTTTTTGCATGCTTAGTAATTAAAAAGTTTTTTCGTTTTTAAGTGTAAATTTGTAATTAATTAGATAAAGGTTTTGTTCATTTTTTAAATTTTGTACTTTTTACATAATTAACTAAAGTTTTGTTCGTTTGCATATATATATATATATATATATATATATATATATATATTTCTATTTTAGAAATATTCTACCGAATACCATGCGTGCATCAAAATAATCCAGGAAAAAGCGTTGTTTCCTTTAGGAAACCGCATTCGTTGGTTTGCTTTGTTGGGTAAAAGAAGATCCCTCCTCCTTCGTAGTCGGGCTCTTTTAGAACAGAGAAAACCAAGTTTTCAGGAAACGCTTTTTCCCGGATTATCGATCAATTTGGATGCACTAGTGGTATTATAATTATATGAAAATACATTTAAAACCGTGTTTTTGTTACTTCATTGTTTTACAATAAACTGCATATAGCATAAGTATGATTATAACATTTCTGTAACATTAACCAATCAGAATTGCTTATTCTCAAAATTTGAACTAATCACGAACGTCTTCCAAGAAAACACGGCTTGTTTACCTATTAGATTTGGTGTATTCGATTTGATGTTTTCGATTTCGTATTTTCATTGCACCCTTTAATGAAATATATCAAACTAGCTGTGAGATGACAGTCATGGTAGTAACTAAGCACGGTAACTAAGAACGCTTTGTGTAAATAAAAGGACGTTTTCGTAAAAAAAAATTACATTTTCAACGATGAGTGAAGCCAAAGATCGTTTTGCTAGTGTTACTTTGGATGAAATGTATCGGCAAGTTATACGCTGAATGAAAATACCCTAATGAAACTTTGGCGAAATATTAAAGGATTTCAATATGCGTCAAATTGATGGCAGTGAGTACAAAGAGTTATCTGTTAAGACGAAAGCACACATTCCGTACTCTGAAATTCTATCAGATTGCAGCAGTAGAGCTAGCCTGGAGAGCTGGTTGAACGTCATCATGTTTAGTGCAATATTTTATAAATTAACTTAACAATGATAGATCGTTTAGTGGACCAATTGAATACAATCCATTTTTTTCGAAAACTGCACACGGAGGTGAAAAATGATTATCAGACACTAAATGGTTAACACCGAACATTGATTATTTACATGTTTGTCCAGTAATAGTATTTAAGAAAATGATGTCATAAAGAACTACCAACATAACGACTGACAAGCTATTTTTAACTGTTAATAATAATTGGAAAGGTAATAAAAGCTGCTGATACGAGAATATGTCAATCGGGAAAAACCAAATCAATGAAAGGACAAAATGGACCACTGGACGTATTGGGATTGATACAAAAAAGAAAACAATTACTAGTCATTCTAATAGGTCAACAGCAGTTAGTACCCTGGCTAGTTTGAGAGTTAACGAAGAAGAGATTATAAAAATCGCTGGACGCAACATATTTCATTCCATCAAGCCATACCTACAAATGACAGAAGGTCTACATACGAAGATAGCTTCGAATTTGCGTTTGGATAATACAATCGTTAACCAGCCAGACCATACCCAACAATCTACGTCAGAAAATAATCCTAATAAATGTAACATGTTTATTAGTAGAAAGAAATGATGTAATCTGATGTAATACCACTCGACTTTCCCGGTATATAATTATAAAATTAGTTATGTTTTAAGAAACACCCCTTGCGTACCGCTCGGGATGTTTCCAAGCAATACTAATTTTGTTCTCAAGTCGGAGAAGTAGGTATTTTTCGAATATACCAACGAAGTCTTGTGATATTATTACTGAAAAACATAAAACTCTAAATAACAGTTAATGGAACTATATTAACATATACCACTTTCGTTCTTCCATTTTAAAGTACTTTGCTACTGTATGATGATTTTGTGACGAGCCACTTCAACTGTTGAGAAGTTTAGTATAGTTTTCGTATTGCAAATATTTGTTCAAACAGCTCATATTTTGAGCATGTTGTATCAATAATAATTTTTTATGGAACATCTTGTACCTATATTTTTAAAAAATATTTATGGTAAGAACACTCTAAGAGTCATACATAAATAACCAGGTAGTGCAAATTAAAATATGCTGTAACTATCCAATCAAAGTGGAAAAAGTCACTTTCCTCGTTAATTGCAATGAAAATTCGTAAAAAATGTATTATAGGGTGTCCCTTGTAATTAAACACTTGCAATATCTCAGATTTGGATAGAGGACAGACTTAAGGAAATTAAAAATTTGTATTTTATTGTACAAAATAGCTAAAAAACATAGGGGGTTTCGTTTTATGATATTCTCAAAATGCCAAATTCACAAAAAGTGATCACTTTGTATAATGTGAATCGTGGCAAAAGCAATTTTATCAGAAATAAAAATTTCATTATAAAGGCTATTAATCGACTCAATCACCCTCATCAATTGTGACAACCCATTTTGAGTTGTATTAAAATATACCGTAATTTATGTCTTCGTTCATTTAGTTGTAAATATAAGAAAAATTTTATTTATTAATCATTTGTAAGAATGAGGTAGGCAACTAAATTTGCATTTTGGTGTAACTTAAGTGCATGTCTTCTTAAAGGTTTATATTCCCACTTTAAATTACTTTTTCTGCTCAATATGTTCGCGCAATGCGTCATCGTTGACTTAACTGTTATATTTTTTTATTTTTTACATTTTGATAAAATTTTTATTGTAAACCTGGGTTTAGTTATTCCGAGCATTATTAAAAAATAACTTGGGGTCCGAGATCTTTTTTATTAGTGCTACATGGAATTTTTATTATTTATGTTAAGTGAAAATAACAGCATAAATTTGTGGTAATAAATCAAATCAAAGGAATGAACCACCCTACGTTAATCTACGGACTGGGACAAAGGCATTATTTTTGGTGAATGGTTTGTATCTCGAGTTAGTTTAACGATTTCTTTTGTACGGAGAACATGCTTACACTTATTTCTCTATTATATTATTAAAACATTTTATACGATTACCATTACACCACTTATTTATACAATTTGTACTGGAATATTGTACACGACCTTTTATATCTGTCATTATTTGAACAGATTTTTAAATATCTTTAAAACTATAGTGTTTAGAGCAGTGATGCTTACACATTTTTGCAAGGTCTGTTCAATTACATTCTAAAATTCTAAAACCTCAAAATATATGGTATTGTATTTAAGAATATATAACTTTGATACCTACATAAATGGTAATGGTAGAATAAATTATAAAGATGTTTACTAATTGTCAATACCAACATAAAACCTATACAATGTGAGAATGACGTTATATCACTAAGAAGTCCTAATTATTATTAGTAATATTTCGTTTCGTCAACTTTGGTGATGGTCAAGTCATTCCAAAATGGTCCATTTTAGAGATGTTTCATTACTGTCAAGACCACATAGACATTAATGGAAATATCAGTATTTATAAACTTTAATATTTGGAAATGCGTTGAATACAAGTATAAATCAATACTACATATGGTATGTACTACAAGATTTAACATAAATCTGCGGGCTCTTAATATAAATGTTTAATTGTATTTTTGTTATTTTCTTACATTCACGTTTAAACTAGTCTTTCAACGCTCCTTTTACTATATTTTTGCTTCTGCTACAACAATGCTGGGATTTACACGGTTCCTGGAACTTACCTGGAGTCTCATGCAAAGTTCTTAAGCGGACTTTCAAACTAATGGACCGTCATCCTGACAAAGGAACGCTCATAAAACCTACTGTATTTGAGTTCATAATTAATTATAGAGATAAAACGTATAAACAAATATTTATTGAAATTAAATCGATATCCCTATCTCACTATGTAATATACCTTATTGAATAAATAATAAATAGATAATATTGAATAAACTCAATAAATATAACGCTTATAGTTAAAAAAGCATGATTTTACAAATGACGATAGCTATATACGTTAGACACAAAAAACAAACGTAAAACCATCTCATAAGGTTAGGAAGTATATCCCTACAATTCCCCTAAATCCAGATTTCCACTTTTCTTTTAGGTTACATAACTTTCTGCTTTTAAGTAAAGATAATAAAAGCAGCGATTACGTGAAGTGTTTCCTTCATTCTATTTTTATGTTGTTCTTCCTACAGCTAACTGAATGGTAACTCTAATTTCTAACTTTAGCTGGAACATAGTATGTAATCAGTAGACAAGTGTTTACGCAAAGAATTTCAAATCTTTCTTAATTTCTGAATACAGTTGTGAAACAGATATTTCGCTCGCTATAAACAAAATGAATTCTTTCAAACAGACCGGAAATTAAAGTGCAATTTGGATTAAATACACTGCAGGGTAGTCATAGTAACTATTACTTAAGTTATAAGATTTAAACTTACATTTAATTTAACTAAAACTGGATAATAGCGAACACAATTCTCATAGTAAGACTAAAACCCTGTTTCTCAAGATAGAGGGCCGCAAAACGTAAAACATAAATTGACTATGAAATAATTACACTAAACTAAATTGTCAATGTAATTGTGTTGTTATGTTTTGTATCCATACTTAAAATGAGTGATGTTTTGTATTCGTTAAATGCATTGTTAGAAAATGATCCATAAATAAAGCTTTATTTGATTTTTTTTCGAATCAGTGGTGTATGATGTTTTATTAATTTTATTTATTATCAAACTGTATTGCTTACTGTCAATAAATCTTTTATACATTGCCAGATATTTATAAGATTTATGAATTTCGAAATGATATTGATTGTTGGTATACTTTTTACTATATGTATTGATCTAATCAGTGTTTATGTAACATATAAATATACATATTGTAAATAATTATTCTCATAAAAATACTGGAGATTTGCTGATGTTCTAAAAGATGATTGAATAGAATTACGTTTTTATTCTTGTTTTTATTTTGTGCTTCATTACCTGAAAGGTTGTTTATTCGACTGCTCTATTTATTAAGTATATATGTTCTTTATTATTGTTATTACTTTATGTGTTATTTTTTGAGTACTATCAAGTCGAGCAGTTTTTTTATGTTCACTTACGCTGCGAAATTATATTTGTAATGTTTAAATACTGAAATATACGCAGATTAAAAAAAAATTACTACTATATTTTCTTATAATTAGTAGTAATATAAAAGGAGGATGAAAATAATGAAAATAATTAGACATATTCTCGAACGTTTGTTGCTAGGCGATACACACGAGAGCCCGTAGAGCGAGAATGCCTATTGCCAAACGACAACTAGCTTTAGAACGAATTTGAAGAAATATTTTCTAATTTATTCTGTCGAGGCTAATTAAATGCGTTTATCATCAGAAACAAAGGCTACAACGAAAAATTTTCGGTAGTGATTGCTAGAGAATAATAATGATTATAATAATTATTTCTGACGTTTACACATGACCAGAATAATACCTTTCATGTAAAAAAATAATCTTTGGCAGTACTGCGATTTGAAAGCGCTTTCTTTCGGAGATTTTCAGAATTCACCTCTGAATTTAACTCCAATAGACTGACCCTTGCAAGTGAAAAATCAAAGTCAACACTATTTTTAATAAACACTGTACACCAGAATTGGTGTCATTTCACATATGTATTTCATCGTCCTGTACAAATGACGAATGGTCACAAAATGGGATCAAACCATCAGATGTCATGCTCAACATCCAAAAAAATACGTGGCAAGTTCGCGTAATCTAATGTATAGTTGAGAGGATTTATATACGGTCAAATATTAACGTTGACTGTACCTCATAAAGAAGTAATAAGACGCCCGTCATTTAAAACATGGACAGGGTTATATCAACACCATTCACATACAAATATGTATGCGTGCGTGCGTGTGTGTGTGCGTGTGCGTGTGCGTGTGCGTGTGCGTGTGCGTGTGTGCGTGTGCGTGTGCGTGCGCGTGCGCGTGTGCGTGTGGACCGAGGATTTTGCGTTAAACTGGTGAAGTATCGTTTTGGAGCATGACTTCATACTTTCGTGCTGTCGAGTGCCTTGTAATGATCACTGCTTCTGTAATTTGCTGTCCACCTGTATCCTCCCAAGGATTCATTCTTAAAAACTGTATATCTTTTGTAGTAATTCTGCGCTTATCTTGTTTTTTTTCCATTCCTTAACCTGTCTTGTATTTTGAAAATGATTATAAGATTATAATTATACAGGGTGAGTCAGTTTTTTGTAGACAAACTTTAACAGGAGATAGAACACATGTTTCTAAAAAGAAAAGTTCCTATAAACATATGTCGTAGAAGGCTTCGTTTCCGAGATACAGGGTGTTGAATATAATTTTTTTTTCTCAAATTATCATTATAACTCATAAACGAATGCTTAGATTTGTTTCATGTTGGGGGGATAATGTCTATTAATTAAGGGACATAAAACAAGCGATAAGAATGTTGCACTGTGGCGGAGTGGAGGGGGTGCTCAAACCCTTTCATAAACAGAACTTCTACGCCAATGACTATTTTTTAAAAAGCTGTTATTTTCATTATCTACATACAGTTTAACAGAAATAATGTACCTTCTTCTGTTTCGAAATTCCTGTGCGTTTCCGAGTAATTTTGATTTTTAGTGTTTGATGTGGTACTAAGTTAAGTAATGTGCTTTATGTGAATAATTGAATATAAAGTTTTTAATAAAAAAGACATAATAAAACATTTAGAGCCATTTTAGTACCTAACGATCGTTTCTTTAAAATTTAAAATTCATTTTCATTTATAAATAGGTAGGTTATCGGTTTTTTTAGTATCCATTGTTATTATCCTCGTATAAAAAGAAATGCATAATTATTATTGTTATGCGGTCAATACTTTCTGTATAATTATGTATGTATCTATTTCGCCATAAACATGTATGTAGTTTTTAAGTGAGATTCTAATAAGTTATAGACCGCTGCTCACTCGCTCTCATTAAAGAGCCGCCACTGTATCAAGCCATACTCAAATACAAGACTTTTGTAAATTGAAATCTGTTTAGTACACTAATTTTAACAATCCTTATCGCTATATATATATATATATATATATATATATATATATATATATATATATATATATATAAAATTATTATTTTCAGAACCTGAGGTTGCAGTCAATCTTATTAAGGCTTATTTATTTAAAAAAGGTGAAACACTCTTTGACATTTATCAAGCTTTCGGAAATTTTATTTATTCCATCTTCAGGATAATCTGCAATGTTAAGTTTTAACATGTTACAATTGAATTATTAAATTACTACTTACTATCGTGAGATTACAATAAACTATACTAATACATAATAAAAACACCATACAAACATTCGTCATCAATATAAAAACTATCTTAAAATATTCAAGAAATAGCCTGCTATTCGTGATATATTTATGCAACTGAGCGACAAATGCTCTCACTTCGAATAAAAATGATATGATTACATATAAACAGTTTTATGCGTTGCACTATCAACATTATGTTTTATCTAAAATATGATGCGGTTTATTTCTTTAAACATATTATAGAAATGGATAATTCTAATTATAATATTAACTAACATTAGTCCTTATTACATACAATCATACAAAAGGATTTACAGCACTCTATTGTTC
Organism: Vesta saturnalis; assembly: GCA_036346205.1. NCBI lineage: Eukaryota > Metazoa > Arthropoda > Insecta > Coleoptera > Lampyridae > Vesta > Vesta saturnalis. Next base: position 717,290 of record JARFJB010001974.1, read on the forward strand.
TAATGATAATACATAACTGTATATATTACTTAGTTTACTAATATCCGATCTCTTATTTAGGCTGTTTCTTTCGCCATTTATGCAAACCATTTCTAGGAACAGTCGTTTTTGATAGTTGTTGGCCCGTTTCAAAATTTTAGTACTATCAAAATCCATCACATGTTTTTCATTAAGAACATGTTCCGCTAGGGCATACGATTGGACATTTCTATGTATGTCGCTTTTATGTGATGTTATCCTACCTAATAGATTTCTACCCGTTTGGCCAATATAAACTTTCATACAGTTACTGCATTTGATAGAATACACGACATTAGAGGATTCCATAATGGAGACTTTAATTTTGTGTGCAAATTAGCCACTGTTTTAATATTTCTAATAGCTATTTTCATGTTTTCCAATCCTTTAAAAATGTTGATAAGCTTGGGTGTAAGAGACGGAATGAAATGAAATTAATGAAATTAAGGTGTGAATGGTATCGTAAACCCACTAGTAGTAATAGGTTTATAAGTTATTTCTCGCAACATCCTACTATGATAAAAATCAATCTAGTACTGACATTAAAAAATCGGATTCTAAAGTTATCTCATCCTACATTTCAACGTAAGGATTTACTACAGTTAAAAAGTATTTTACTAGAGAATTCATATCCAGCGAAGATTGTTAATAAATTACTGTTTAGTAGTCCTACGAATATCGTTGCAGAGAGGTAGAGAATGATATGCCAATAAATAACCAACAGGTTTCCCAAAACACTAAAACTACGATTGGTTCGTTACCTTTCATTCCGTCTCTTACACCCAAGCTTATCAACATTTTTAAAGGATTGGAAAACATGAAAATAGCTATTAGAAATATTAAAACAGTGGCTAATTTGCACACAAAATTAAAGTCTCCACTTACCATTATGGAATCCTCTAATGTCGTGTATTCTATCAAATGCAGTAACTGTATGAAAGTTTATATTGGCCAAACGGGTAGAAATCTATTAGGTAGGATAACATCACATAAAAGCGACATACATAGAAATGTCCAATCGTGTGCCCTAGCGGTACATGTTCTTAATGAAAAACATGTGATGGATTTTGATAGTACTAAAATTTTGAAACGGGCCAACAACTATCAAAAACGACTGTTCCTAGAAATGGTTTGCATAAATGGTGAAAGAAACAGCCTAAATAAGAGATCGGATATTAGTAAACTAAGTAATATATACAGTTATGTATTATCATTAGAACAATAGAGTGCTGTAAATCCTTTTTGTATGATTGTTTGTATTTATAATGTAATAAGGACTAATGTTAGTTAATATTATAATTAGAATTATCCATTTCTATAATATGTTTAAAGAAATAAACCGCATCATATTTTAGATAAAACATAATGTTGATAGTGCAACGCATAAAACTGTTTATATGTAATCATATCATTTTTATTCGAAGTGAGAGCATTTGTCGCTCAGTTGCATAAATATATCACGAATAGCAGGCTATTTCTTGAATATTTTAAGATAGTTTTTATATTGATGACGAATGTTTGTATGGTGTTTTTATTATGTATTAGTATAGTTTATTGTAATCTCACGATAGTAAGTAGTAATTTAATAATTCAATTGTAACATGTTAAAACTTAACATTGCAGATTATCCTGAAGATGGAATAAATAAAATTTCCGAAAGCTTGATAAATGTCAAAGAGTGTTTCACCTTTTTTAAATAAATAAGCCTTAATAAGATTGACTGCAACCTCAGGTTCTGAAAATAATAATTTTATATAAATAAGTACAGTCAAGATTACCTATCTCTGCTTATATATATATATATATATATATATATATATATATATATATATATATATATATATATATATATATATATATACATTATAAACATTGGTTACGGAAATCCCTTCCCTCCCTTGTGGAAGCTCATCAGTTTCAAACCTGCTCGTTTGCAGTCAGTCAGTTAAAAATAATAATACATTCTCTTCCGTTAGCGCCATTTTGAAACAGCCAGTTATTTTATGCAATACTGTCGGTCATAGCTTTGAGAATGTACGTTCGGTCCCGAAATCCGAAGCCATTTCCACGTTATTTTACAACTATTATTGGTTAATCTTTAAGCAAAAACTCCAAATGGGGTTTGTACAAGGACAAATTGGTAAATACTAGAAACCTTTCTGACAATGTTTAGCTATATTGAATAAATTGAATAGGTGCCTAGTTTCGGAAAAACTGCCACCTTCCCACCCATACAATGTGTAAGTTACATCAAGACGTAAACATAGCAAGTGAAATTATAAACTCTGAAGAGGATGAAGTAACGGTAACTGAAGAAAAATTAATGAGAAGCTATTAATATAATTTTTCCTTAATTACTTTTACCTCACCCACTTTCAGTGTGTTTGTGATTCCGGTTGTTGTGGTTACGTCTTGATTTTCGTCTAGCGCTATATGAGTCTAACGATGACAGTTATGTCGAAACTAGGCACTTACTTAATTATTAAACATAACAACATGTGGGACAAGTTGTGAGTAACCTCTTTCCAACTCTAGTTTGACAATTCCAAATATAAAGAATTAGCGTCGTTAAAATACTGATGTTTTATGGGAAGATCTATTTATTTAAAAGCAAATTTTACAAGATTTAAACCTTTTAATAGCAATTAGAATGGCACACTTTACCAAAAAGAGAAAAATGTAAACAAATACTTAACAAAATATATAAATCATGAGCACTCAAATATTATGTCTGCTATAGTAATGTCATTTCAAAAAGCCTACCATTGGATACTATACATATATAAGCCTATGCAGCTAAAATAGCGTCATAATGATACAAAGTACAAATATACAGAGTGCCCAACAGTGGACCCTCATCATTGGATACCTGTTATAATAAGAAAACGAGGTCGACTATAGGTGTATTTCAATATTCTTATATGTAACATGCAGTGTATCTAAGTTGAAAATATGATATTCATGGAAGCTTGAAAAATCTGAAAAATTAATTTTTAGAGAAACAGCCATAACTCTCTGTAAAAATAATTTTGATAGCAGATTTTTGTTGTACATTAAGTAGTGCCCTAGGTACTTAACTTAATTGATGTGTTTTAGTTTTATCGGTGACATTTTTTCGTATGGGCGCCATTTTTAATTTTTGTGTTATATGACAGCATCCTTTTGCTGATTTCAACGATATATCCGAGGCGCTCGATATTGTACAGGCCAGCAGTCTGAAGCGATGACGTCACGATCTGGGACCTACAAACGTCGAGAGTAGACACGTTAATGATTCGAGACTGAGTGTACGCGCTTCATATTTTTCGCCTTCTTGTATTTGTTTGTTAAAATGAGTATATAGTATAAATATAAAAAAAATTCTCAATGAAATTACGCTTCTTATTACGCGAGTAATTTTCACGGTTGCTACATCTTATAAAAATTGAAGAAATTGTCTAACACTACGTCAAGATTTTTCACAATTAGTGACTCGGAATGGTGCTATGGTCAAAATAATTGGTAACATTTATATAATGTTACATATACTTAATAATGATTTATTCAAATAAAAATGTATTGTTATCTCTACGAAATACATATTAACTATTTTATTAATATTAAAAAAAAACGTACTATAACTATCCCCAAGCACATAGCGTTAATTATTTTGATAATTTTTTTATTTTTCTCTCGGCTTTTTTAACCAAAATTTGATTATTTTCATCTTTCCTATAATTATTTAGCTTTGAATAACTGGAAGGGGTTTCCACAAGAACAAATTTCTTCGTTCACAATTATTGATTTAATTTTTAAAATCGTTGAAGCAACAAAAACAAACACGGTCCTTTGGGATTTTTCTTTTAAATTTTCATTCATATTCTTCATTAATTAAAAACTTGAATGTAATAAATGCATTTATTATTATTTTCACAAGGTATTCCTTAGGGTATTTTAAACCACCACCATACAGTTGGGTGATATTCGTGATAATTTATTACATCTAACAAACAACCAATCTACTACTTTCCTACTGCTACTTTCCTCAATTGGACCAATTAAAGCGTTATTACACTGAATATGCCCAAGTGCGATTTTACTCAGCGGTTAAATTTTTGTTTACCTTTTTGACAGCCTGTAATAAAATAAAATAAAAATGTACAATGCTTTATTGAATATCTGTAGCGAACATAATACTTTGTGTAAAATAATAACATAAAAACATAACTTGTTATTAAATTAAAAACCTGTTTTTGTTACGTTTATAATCTTTTGTAATAAATAATCGGCAAAACTGATTTAGTAAATAATCTTAACATATACCCGTCGACCTATGAATTTTTTGGTTAAAGCTTTTTTTTTAAATTTGCTTTTAACAAATATTCTCGACATAATAATTCGCAAAGAGCCCTCGACCTCCGGTCTCGGGCTCTTAATTTGAATTATTAAGTCTCAAATATTTTCTAAACAAATTAAAAAAAAGCTGCAAGTTTTAACCGGAAAAATTCATAGGTCTTGGGATATAACCAACGAATAAAGTACTATCTTGCCATTCAATATCCATTTTTTTTAATCATAAGATAATTTCTCTTTGTAAGTTATTTTATTCCCATGCTTAAGCACTACGTATTCCGCTAAATAAGTACATTATTGTCGTTTGCAGAGAGATCATTTTCATCATGAATTATATCAGTAATAAACGAATGACCTGGAAGTGTGACGTAAGTAGAAGGGATGCATCTGAGGAACCGACGTCATAGTGGTGGGAGATAGGGGAGGGGGTGGGTGGGGGTCTGGGGTGGAGCGAGGAGCGGAGTCGGCTTCTTTTCGGGGGCGTTTTTCAACACTTGAGCTTGGTTTCGCCCCTAATTATTCAACCCCTGGGGTTGGTTTTAAATCTAGTTAAGGTCCTTTTACCCTAATTTTTGTCAATATTAAGAGTCATTTTGGCGGTCTAACTCCCTGGTTATGGGCCATTTTGTCTGAGTAAAGTGGAGGTTTAAGGCCCTTATGGCTTCATTATGGCTTGGCTATGACTAGCCACACCCATTTCGTTTTACCTGATTGGCTCGCGTAAGCCCCGCCCCTTTTCTGAGTTCTGATTGGTCCTTAGCCCCACTACTTAGCAGCTGTGCTCTGATTGTAGAACTAAGTCTCTGCATTCTGATTGGTTATGGCGGGAAATTTGAATTTTTATTTTAATAAGGGGGCCTAATGCCAACTTGTAAGACAGGTATAGGGCTCCGCAACTTGCTCTCGGGGCTTCGGTCCCTTGCCGTGATTGGAGCTTGTTCGAGAGCCTTTGCTCATTGTCGTTATGGAGGGAAATTTGAATACTTATTCTATTAAAGGGACCTAATGCTAACCTGTAAGTCAGGGGTAGGGCAGCACAACTTGCTGTGGAGGCTTTGTCCCTTGACCAAAAATTTGAATTTGTTTGTGGCGTCATCTAGCGGTGTATGGACTAATGAATGTTTTCTGTTAACGGTATAAACGGCAATAAAAAGATAAAGGATTTTTAAATAATACTATATTACAAGTAACAGTATTTTAAGAATATAGTTTATGCAGTAGCAGTATCAACAGCTTCCTCCTTAATTGATAGATCCTCTATTAGCGCTTCCTTCGCATTGGACTTCGCAGCGTCTGTAAAAGATAAAGGGATTATTAGTAACAATTTATTATAAGTAATGCTATTTTAAGATTACATCTCACCGCATCAGTATCCGTCTTACCTGGTGAAACTTCCGACACAGCCTCCTTGTCGCTACTAACATTAACTAGGTCACTGCTCTCAGTCGCCTTCTCTTTTTCCTCATTCTTCACGACTGCATCATCTTTAGGCATTGTTATGCAATAGTAATTTAGCATTAAATCCTCAAAATATAGAATATCAGCGATTGTGGGCTTGTAGCAGGGTGAATTCTTTGTTAACGGTACCGCAACTAGATCGTTACTAATGTAAAAACGGTTATATTATTTTATTTTATGCTTACCATTACATGACTTTGACGATAAGTTTGGATTAAGGTTTACAACAGCTAGAATAGGATGGTAATGATGCAGTAAATCAACTTGTTTGTGCTACAACTCAAATGAAGGTGTGGCGTTTATGCAGAGTTTTGCGTACACTGATAAAAACAATTAAATTAGTAAAAAAGCTTATAACAAAAGGTGTCGTATATTATAGTCTAAAATGTACATCTAAAATTAAAATCACGGTTTTAAAATATAAAGATAATGATAAAACAGTTAAAATATTAAAATTACCTATAATTACCGCTATCATGCACTATAAAACTAAGATATACCTAAAAAATTAATCACTGGGTTAAAGTATAGAGGGTAATGATAAAAACGGTTAAAATAGTCAACATTAAAATCACAGGGCTAACATATAAAAGGCATGGGGTTGGGAATTAGGGTGGTCAAGTGGCTGTTTAACGGGATTTTTAAGACTGGGGCACGACCGTAAAGCTATGTGCGAGCCACGTAACCGTAGGGAAGTGTGTCATACCCGTCCTCCTTTCGGAGACTCCGTAGGCCTCCACCTCATCGGTCATGTCACCAAGGAAGCCCAATGACCAGTACTTTGTGTAAAAATCACGGAGTCTGCATCAAAGTACAGAACCCGTTCGGCGAGTTTTTCAGGTAGCTGTACAGCACCAGGCAAGCATTTGGGCTTGTATAAGCTGCCAAGACGACATTGACAGTATTGGGCTGTTCTACCCCATCACCGGGTCTAATCCAGTTTACTACCATAACTTCCTCCTATACATGTAAATTGGACAGGACCTCCTTTGAAGGATCGATTATAATTTTGAAAAGCTCGTGTGGTTCAGAAATAATAGTTGTTGGTGTTAAATTCTTTCTCTGACGAAACTTTCCCCAGAATGAATTTAAAAATAAATTTGAAATATATCTTAAGCCAGAATTAGCGCAAATTTTGTTTTGGTCCAATTGGACCCCCTTCCTTTCCAAATAGTCGCGGATGTGTCGATCCTTCGCCTCGTTGTCGTTACACCACGAAGGCCAGTTCGAGTACGTTTGTTTGATCTTGAGGAAGTTATCGACGTAACCCGAGAAAAGACCCCCGCTTATACTAGTCCTGTCGTATTGACAAACCTCGTACTCCCACACTCGATACCACTTCTAAAACTCGATACCATAATATATCCTTTCGAAGTTCGTCCGCAGCGTAAGTTCCGGTAAATTTACGTTCATCCAGCGTATGTGTGCAAACTAACCTTAAGTTACCGTGCATCTTAAGAGGCAGGACAGGATGGTACGAAGCCGTTGGAGGTAGCACACAACACTTCACAAGGCCCTCGATAGTGTTCAAGTGGAGATTTAAGCAGTCAGCACCAATGCAAAATGTAGGATGTCCCATCGAGTACTTGCAATATTTGTTCACGTAGGGGTATAATGAACAAACATCCAAATACTTGATTTGCATATCTTGTTCTGAATTATAATATAACCTAACCGCATTAGTACTACCTCCGAACACGTTATTTGAGCTGACAAAGTTTCTTGCATTCGGATTTTGTTTTAAAAATGATCTAAATTCACATTCCCCAATTTCTATCAAATCATAGTTAAAGGAACGTTTACTGTGTGATGTTGCAGCAGTCTTCCCACAACGCAAAAGCACTGAGTTTGGTTGTCGTTTACAATTACCAACTTTTACAACCGTGGAAAGAGCGACCGTGAAACTGGTATACGGCGATTGTGTCGTGACAAAACGCGTCAACCAGGATCCTTCCCCTAACCGTACTTCACGCTCGTTCCCGGCGTGCTGAATACGTCTACCTTCAGAATGATCGAGCCATAGAAGCCACTGAATAGCAATCCTCGACTGACTGTCACCCAATCTGTATCCACCGTCTGGCATGCGTCCAATAGTATTCTCGCGAATAAATTTCCGGCGTAAAACAAGACTACACGCCCCCAGCGATCGTGCAGCATTCTCTAAACGGGCCGATCTTGTTTTCTTTGACAAACTTCTTCCAAAACTCAAGCGACCTTTTCTAAAGATACTCACGTTGTAGGTAGCGGACCGCAAAAATGTTATTACTGTAATAAACAGAAGAAAAGATAATTAGTAGATTTTTAATATTTTGATAATACGTCGTAATTTGCTAATGTTTTCGGAATAATTTATTTTATGTATTTTTATGTAAGTAATGTGGGAATGTTTGTAATTGATATTTGAGTAAAAAGGAAACATTTTATACCACAACACTGTGGTATAAAAACAGGTGTTTTGCCGAAACGGGCGTGACTAATTGTTGAAAATTTCTATACGCGTGCTCTTGATCTATAAATGTCACTGATTTAATAACTCACTACGGCGCAATAGCGCGAATCCAAAGGGAGCTTTGTTTAGTACGTTGAAACTTGGGACCTAAATGTAGAACTTGTTACGGACGAATGCATATTACTCACAAAATTATACAGCCATTTCCAACCGTAATAATACCAATTTTAAAAAACGTTGAAAAACTGTAATAATTTATTATTAATTATATAACACACCATTTCATTAATAGTTTCATTGTTTTATATGGCATGCAGAACATAAGAAATTATTAAACACGAAGCTCAAACTTGAAAGTCTAAGGTTTGTTTTCTCAAGACGAGAATGTAATATAGGGTTTTATGCGAATAGATTTAATACAAAACACACAGTCAGTGCTGGGGGTACCTTTGCCATTGCTACATGTGTCAACTACTACGAATTTAAATCTGTTTGAAAATAAAACATTAAATTCTGTGGTAATTATACAATGACGTCATGGAACTGTTGACATACTGCTAATGTTTCATGCGTTTATTAAAACAATAAATGTACCATATTTCAGTCTTAGGTTAAAAGTGGGTCTAGCTGATATCTATTATTGGGTACGTGAAATAGTGATTTTGACAATAACAAAACATGTCAACTAAGTCGGGCAAGTGGTGTAACATTCCTATAAATGAAATTGAAGAATTGATAATGAGCACAAATATTTTATGTGTATAAAATCTATGTAGCGTTAGTTTGTGATAAATGATACTTTATAGCTTGCATTATAGTACTAGTAGATGGTGTGTAATAGCATATACTAATTACATAAATGTTTATAAACGTGAAACAGTTATTTACAACAGAATTATTAATGATGCAGTAATTATTTTATGCATCATAACTTATTACGTAAATGCACTGTTTTCATTGGAGTCAATACTTTTATTCAGTGACATGTAACTAAAATGCGACTCTTTATATTACTCACAAGTTGATGAGTTTTAATTATTGTTATTTTTAAAGTTCCTTACAGAACAAACAATAACATACACCTTTGTAAGGATACTATAATAATATACAACTATTTCTACAAACTTACGAAGAACTATTTTTCAAGAGTAATACTAATAAACTTTTGAGTTCTAAATAACACCAAGCAGGCATACTGTAGTACATAATGTCATTGTGTACAGCAATATTTAACATAATTTATATGAGAATTGATCAAAAAGCAAAAAAAAAACTAATATTACAACAGCTAAACTAAAATTAAAAAAACGTTTTTGAAAAATGAATTTTCACAGAATTTGCTCAACATGGTCGCTTTCAGCAATTACTATCTACATGTTACGTTGATGTACTCTAGAAGACGGTTTTCGGATAGGATATAATAATTTCAACTAGTTACGGCCGACTACACTGTGTACTAAAAATTTGTACTACCACCGTCATGCATTAAGAACATTCTCATTCTCGTATTCACCCGAGTTGCAATTTCTTCAACACAGTCTTCACTCTTACTTTCGATCTCAAGGACAAGATTCCTTTCTACCATGGAGAATAAAAAATTCGCCGTGATTTGGCTTAAACATTTTGATCCTGAATTTGTGAAATTCAACTGTTGGATTTATAGGTCTCCTAATGACAGTACTTTCAAGACTTCTTCGGTTACGTTAGCTTGAAAGTTAACTGCTTTCTGTTTCAGTTTACATCTCGCGATATCTCAATTCTGGAAGATTTCATTATGCATAACTCTTCAATTTTCGTCTACTACGAATCATGCTGGTCATAGTGTAGAACATTTGCTATTTCATGTGATCTCACACAAATGATTTTTAAATCCACAAGAATTCCTGATAACCCTAACCATACCCCACTTCTTCTAGATTTATTTGTTTCATTAAACCCACTGGTATATAAAACTTCGGTTCGTTCCCCTCAAGGTCCATCTGATCATTGTCTAATAAAAATAACTTCTACTGCCCCTAGTTGCTCTGTTGTTTGCAACACTGACAGAACCTTGTTGTGTTTTAATTCAGCTAAATGGAGTGATTTATGGGTCTTCTTTGCGACCCTTCCATGGCGTGAATATTGTTTTATGCCCTTCAGTTCTTCGGGCATTGCTATTTCAGTATCTGAAGTTATCCTCATGGATGTGGAGTTCCCAAAAAACAAAACCGTATAGGTCATTCACGTTTCCAACCCTGGTTCAATAAGGTTTGTGCTGATGCAATGTCTTTGAAAATGAATCTTGTATTAAGTGGAAAGCTAATAAAACAGCAGTCATGCAGATTATGTTGGTGCTAGAAATACTTGGGAAAGTGTTATCACCAAACGTAAAACGTAGTTTTAACTAGGAAAATTCAATGAACTAGGTACATCTTTTTTGGACAGTCGTAAATTTTGGTTTTTAGCTAAAGCCATCAGTGAAAACTTTGGTACATATTCATTTCCCCCATGACAATTTTTGACGGATCTGGAGATGCTGATTCTGTAGACAAAGCCAATCTTTTTGTGAATTTATTTGCATCAAACTCACATCTCAAGTCAACATTTCTTTATACGCTATGAAACCAATTCATTTTCGGAATAAGCTCCAAGAACCTTGATCTCAATAAGACGATTGACCCAGGCGGTATCCCGGCTATTGTCTAAAAAAATGTTCCCCCGAACTAGTACCATATCTGTCTAAGATCTATTCGACCTCTACTTCTTTTGGGAGATTTCCTTCATCATGGAAGTTAGCAAATGTCCAACTTATACCAAAAAGGTGATAATACCGATCCCTCGAACTACTGAGCAATTTCCACCACTTCTATTTTGTCTAAAATAATAGAAAAAGCCATCAAGCAGCAACTGCTCTTTTTCCTTGAAACTATCAACGCCTTAGTGACCATCAGTATGGTTTTAGGCACAGCCGTGTGACATAAGTTTAGCTCAATACTTTAGAACAATCTGGTGAAACAGGTAGATATCTCAAAGGCATTTGACCAAGTTTGGTATAAGTGTTTACTTGCCAAACTCACCTCGTTTCGGGTTAAGTGGTACACTTATCAACTGGGTTTCTAATTTCCTTGGTAAAAGACAAATACGTGTCGTAGTTGATGGTTTTTTTCAAAAGAAGAGAGCATTAATGCGGGCGTGCAACAGCGATCAGTTATAGCACCTACACTTTTTCTACTATCCATATAATTTCTTCTTTCTTCAATCACTAACCCGACCCATTGCTTTGCTGACGACACACCCTTCATTGTAGTTCATCTAGGTTTACTCATAATGCTAATCCACCTTCTATCTCAAATCAAGTCACTAAAGCTGAAATGACAATTTCCATGAACAAAGATATTCAACGTTTCCTTGAATAAGGAAGTAATAATCTAGTTGAATTTGATGCTGATAAAACTCAGTGTCTCCTTGTGTCCGCCAAAAAAGGTCGATCATTCCCTGTTGTAAGTAGAAATGGCTCAGATCATATGTTTTCTGCTTTATTACTATGTTTTGAATGACTGTATCTTCAAATGTATCATGGATTGACCATCTTCTGCCAGCTACCAAAACACCTGCTCGTACAACAAGATTTTTGTACAGCTTACTGTAAGCAGTACTTTGCCTCGCAATAACACTTTCTGCTGTATAAGTCCCAAATTAGACCTCACATAGAATGTAATTCTTACCTCTGAGTTGGTGCTCCTCAATTTGCTCTCGCTATCATTCATCGTATTCAAAAAGGTGTGATTAGGCTCATAAACGAACCGTCCTTAAGTTCTGACATAGTCACTTGAGCATAGAAGGGCTGTCTCAGTTATTTTTCTGTATTAACGGTATTACAATGACTATTTCGATACTGAATTACATTCTTTGTAGTACAAATCTCCACTTACCGTACCAAACTGGTGCAATCCACATTATTCTTTACGGCTTGATCTCCCTAGTTCCTGTTTTGCTCTCACTTATGATATGAAAAAGTGTAAGGCAGTCGCTCATAGACAAAACGATATCCCGATATCTTTTCTCCGAATTGTTTTTGAGTACTTTTAGCACGGTAAGTCAAGCTTAGCGTGTTCAGGTCCACAGTTATTAAAAAAAATGATCATTATGGAGTGGTATGTATAGGTCAATAGTTAGCCCTAAACGTAGAAAAACAGGACCAATCAGAAGGTCGTATACTATTCCTACCCAAATGAAATTTGGTAGTTTTATTACTTCTTGAGGGTATATGTGATTGTTACGACAAATGTTGATCACTTGCTTTGAAAAGTATCTGGCTCTAAAAATTAGTGTTTGCGATATCCATTTCTTGAATCGGCCTACAAAAAACGCAAATTATGGAAAAAATCGCTAGAAATATACACTTGCATTCATGGAATGTGGAAATGGAAATTTTGTTTTAAATATTTACTTCCAGATCAGATGTTCTAACAAGTATTGGTCAGCTAGAAACTCTGCTATTTGGAAAAGTTTCTTGATGAAACTGTAATACTCTATATTACCTTTAGCTCTACCGTACATGTAATGCATATCTGCCATTCTCGCGTTAATTAACATTTCTAGAGTAAATTTCACGATCATTAAATAATAAAGAAAAGATGGTTCAGTTCAACGATGAGCATACCAAACTTTAAGAAATGTACTGCTTTTAACCCTTAGTGACAGTACTACCAAGGAACAACTTCTGGAGGGCGGCGTAAAGAAACAATGTATACAAATGTATACAAATGTAAGCCGGTAATTTATTAATAAACGGTTTCTGTAAAGGATATTCCACTTGTGTCGTATAAGGAGATGCCCACTTTGATAGAATTATATAAAAATGATTTTCTCTGCTTCAATACATTACTAAATGACAAATAAAATCAGTCATAATTGATGATTCTACCTAGATGATGAGAATGAGAAACAACAAAGTCGCGATACCTTCTCTTTAATCAAATAAAGGTAGGTAGAATGTGTAAAGTGGTCTATTAAAATTACGAGGAATATCATTCCGTCATATGTGATAGGATTAATTTCATCCGTCACATACGCCGATACTAAATCCACTGCTCGATTGGATTTCCCGTCTTCCGAAGTTATTTTAAACGTAGACCAGGTTTGTTTTTTACACAAACCGCAAAATTTGCCTGGAAGATACTAAGCCAAATGTTTCATGCATTTGTGTAAGGTATTCAATTCTGCCATAACACCATTAATCCTAAAATCACGTAGTTTAATATCTATGGAGTATAAAATGTTTTTTTGTTGACCCTATAGTACAACTTCACAATAACCTTGAGATCTAAGACATTACCAGTGTGTATAAAATAAAACCCCAACTCTTTGCTGCCAATCCAACAAATAGTCCTTGCTTAGACACCTTATCTGAAGGATTGGTGAGTAAAAAAGTGAATTTAGGTTGGTCAGAAACAGAATTGTGGTTGAGGCTTTATCTTACATTTAGTTGTAGCTACGACCATTGTACCAATCCCAATTTGATCAATTCGTGGCGAGTGATCTATATTAGTTTTTTTATATAAATAAAATCGTGGATAAAGGATTATTCAGCATGTGAAAGTAGTTAAGTAGTTAGTAGGTAAGAACGTTATACTACTATCTTGATTTGAAAACATCCGCAGTTTATTGGGTAGGTCCAATATGTGTTGTTTGCTCACTCTAGGTAGCAGATGAGGACAAAGGAAACTCGTCGGTCCTGCTGTTTATAACCCAATGTCCCTAGTGACTCTTTTAATCTATCATAGGTTGACCATCTTGTTTCAGCTGCTAACCTAGCCGCTAGTAAAATAGGCTTTCTGTAGCGATCTAAGCAGTACTGTACTTCACGGCAAGTCTTTATCCTGTATAAAACCCAAATTCGACCTCATCTAAGATATAATTCTCAACTCTGGGTTGGTGCTTCCCAATATGCTCTCGATATGTTGAACGTATTCAAAGAAGAGCTATTATGCTTATAAACGACCCGTCCTTAACTTCTGGCATATAGTCCCTTAAGCACAGAAGAATCATTTCAATTATTTCTTTGTAGTATCGGTATTGCAATGACCATTGTGCTGCTGAGTAACATGCTTTCATATCATCTCGAGCCACCTTTGATAGTAATACTCCGTTTGCTAATTCACATTATCAATACGTAGTGCAAATTTCAACGTGTCATACCAAACGGGCGCAATCCACAACCCTCTATACGGCTTCTAAACTCTGGAACGATCTTCCTAGTTTCGGTTTTCCTCTCGCTTATGATATGAAAAAATTTGAGGTAGCCATTCATAGGCATCTCCTAGCAATTAAAAATTGTTCTATCTATCCTCTTAGGTATTCCTGAGTGCTTTGGTACGTCAGGTGCTGTTGAGCTGTTTAGGAACACATTAAAATAAAACTGAAGACACGGTTACTACTCTTTTTAGGGGGGTAAATGTGGTTTTATTTAGATCTCAATAATTCAAAAACGTAAAAAGTAAATGTATCCAAACTAACCAGAAGTATTTATCACTTAATTGTCTAGATACTGGTGATTCTTGGTGATTGTATAGCTACGGGGTAAGCAGTAAAAGGGGAGACAGCACAAGAAACGTTTAATTTTGGGGAATCCCCTTGGTATTGCATAATTTCATGAGGACTTTATGTCCCTCAGACACGATACACAACTTTATCTTTCCGCGCACACACTTCACTTGCAAAGCTAATTAGTCACCTGGCTGTAAAGCATGTAAGTAGAACCGGGGCACCTTTGGCAGCCATTTTGTTTTTTTTTGAGGTCAGCCTTGGGACACCTTAAGTTTCACCTTTTATATATGCCCACGTGGGGATCGTATTTTTTTCACCTGAGAATAAAAAGATTTTATTTAATCTGCGTTTATCATTATTAATACTTATTAGGGCCTGTTTTGATTTTTATCAAAGGAGATTGCATAATTGTTATTAAAATTATTATTATATTTCTTTTAATGCCCATCTACAGATTGTGACCTTTTATTTATACGAAAAATTTATTTATACATTGGGGGTTGTATTCTAATAAGGAGTCCTAGTTTTGTAAGACGGGGATCTGTTCGCGGGATTCACCCCTGTCATAAAAATTGTATTTTAATAATGGGGAAGATTTAATAGATAAAACAGGTAAGGGCTACAAGTGTTTTCATAATAAAAAGATATTATTTAATCTATGTTTATTATTATTAATATCTATTAGGGTTGTTTTTATTTTTATCAAGGATATAACAACCTAGTCCTTAAAGGATTATGTTCTATGCAATCTTTAAGACCGCATTTAAGCGCTAGCTCAAATTTTTTCAATATCTGAGGTTACCATATTGTATTTATACTATTAGTTAATTTCTATCTGAGGTTTAAATATCATTCTGATCTAGATAACTGTTTTACGATGTGTTTTAGTAATAGGGTTTATTATAAAGGAGACTGCATTATTATTAAAATTATTACATTTCTTTAAGACCTATTTTGTTTTACAATATATTTACTTTGCAATGAAAAAATCACCTTCAACATTATACATAGTTAAAAATGAGTAATTAAGTTACCATGCTATAAACGATTTTCCACCTCGAGAACGTTAAATTATATGTGCAAGGTTTAAGCGGAAATAAAATGCATTAATACGATAAATGGTTACACGTATGCATTATAGGTTGTTTTACGCTTCATTGTGTACGCCCTTTAATAGTGGCACCAATAACAATTAAAAGTAATTTATTGAAGGTCGACTACTAAATTATAAGATTTAAGTGGAAAATGAAATTGCATTAATACGTTAGTTAATACACATATGCATTATAGGCTATTCTACATTTCACTGCGTGCTTCTTTTAATAGTGTTATTAATTAAAAGTAAATATTGAAGGTTGGCAGCTAAAATTATGTCTACAGGACCTAATCAGAAAATAAATACATTAAGTGGTTACACATATGCATTACAGTTGTTTGTTTTACGCTTCATTGTGTGTTTTAGTTTAGGGATGACTTTTTAAAATCAATTACATTACTTTTATGGTCTAGATTAAAATTACGTAAAATTGACGCTTGTCGTGCCCCACGAGACCAGAATAATTTGGAATTTGTTAATAGCCCCATCTACTTGTGTATAAACCACCAAATGTTTTCTGTAATATAGCTGTCGCCATCTAGCATTACATTTTAAAAGTACTTACGGGACCCTGTAACGGTTATGGAGGAAAATTTAAAATAAGGGGTCTAACACTAGCTTTTAAGGCAAGACGTATGCATCTGGGACTCAACCAACCGATCAACCTCGATCAAATCAAACAACCGGGGATTCGTCCCTTGTCCTAGACCATTGTCTTTGAAGATGTATATTAACAAGGAGTCACACACGCACACACTCACACACGCACACACGCACACACGCGCACACGCACACACGCACACACGCACACAAGCACTTACGCACACACGCACACACCCACACACGCACACAAGCACACACGCACCCACGCACACACACGCATACACGCACACACGCACACACGCACACACGCAAACACGCACACAAGCACTTACGCACACACGCACACACGCACAAACGCACACACCCACACACGCACACAGGCACACACGACATACGCACATACGCACACACGCAAGCACACAACGCACATACACACACGCACGCACACGACACACGCACACACGACACGCAACACACGACACACGCACAACTTACGCACACACGACACACAGCACACACGCACACGCATACACACGACACACGACAAGCACCGCACACACGACACACACGACACACAACGTCACTACGCACACACGACACACGCACACACAACGCACACACGCACACACGCACACGACAACGACACACGCACAACCAGCACACGACACACAACGCACACACGCAACTACGCACACAGCACAGCACACGCAACGACACGACACGCAACCGCACACACGACAACACACACAGACACTACGCACACACGCACACGACACACGCACACAGTACACACGCACACACGCACACACGACAACGACCACGCACACGCTACACACGCACACACGCACACGCCACACACAACGCACACACGACAACGCACACGCACAATACGCACACACGCACACGCACATGACACGCACACGCACACACGCACACACGCACACTACGCACACACGCACACGCACACACGACACAGCACACGACACGCACACAGCACACACGCACACACGCACACACACTACACAGCACGCACACGTACGAACACGCACACACGCACACAAGCACACGCACACACACACACGCCACACGACACACGTACACACGACACACGCACAAGCACACAACACATACGCACACGCACAGCACACACACAGACACAACGCACACACGCAACAGACACACGCACACACGTCACACACCATCGCACAACAGCACACGCACACACGACACACGTACACACAGCACACACGCACACACGCATAGCACACGCACACACGCACACAACAGCACACACGACACACGCACACACGCACACGTACACACACACACACACAGTACACAACGCACACACACATACGACACAGCAGCACACACACATACGACACACCAACGCACACGCAAACGTACAGAACACGCACACACTACACACGACACAGCACACGACACACATAACGCACACCACGTACACACAACGCACAACGACAACAAGCACAGCTACCACACCACACAGCACACTACGTACACACACACAGCATACACACACAAGACACACACGACACCAACACATACGACACACACGCAACACACACACGCACACACGAACACAACGACACACGACACGCACACACACAACGACAACGCACACAATACACGCACAGCAACGACACACGCACACACACACGTACAGCACGCACACACAGACACACGCCAACGACACAGACACAACGACACGACACGCACACACGCACACACACAACGCACAACGACACATAACGCACAGCAACACTACGCACACACGCCACGTACACAGACACACAACGCACACACGACACACGCACACACACGACATCACACATGCACATACGCACACACGACACGACACACGCACACGACACACAGCACACACCACACACGACAACACACACAGCTAGCACACTACGACACGCACTACACGCACATGCACGACACGCAACAGCACACACGTACACACGCAACATACGCACACACGTACAACAACACGACACACGACACACGCACACACGTACACACACAACGTCAACGCACACAGCAACGCACAGCACCACACGACACACACGCACAACGCACACGCACACACGCAACACACGAACACACACGTACACACGCACACGCACACACAACACACGCACACACGCACACAGCACAACGCACAACGTAACGACACACCACACGCACACAGCATACGCACACGCACACACGAACCACACGCATACGCACACACGCACACCACACGCACGACACGCACACACACGACATACGACACAACGCAACGCACACGCACACGCAACGACACACGCACACACGCACACGCAACACGCACACACAACACGACACACCACACAACGCACACACACGCACGACAACGTACAACACTGCACACGCACAACGCACACACGCACACAGCACACGCACACACGCACACACGCATACACCACACGACACACGCACACACACGCACACACGCACACACGCACACACGACACGTACACGTCACACACACACACGACACACACGCACAACACGCACACAGCATGCACATACACGACACACGCACACGCACACCAACGACACGCACACGTACATACGTACAACGCACACGACACACACGACACAGCACAACGCACACACGCACACACGTACACACATACGCACACACAGCACACACGCACACACGCACACACGCACACGACACGCACGACACGCACACACGCATACACACACGCACCACACACGCACACACGCACACACGCACACAGACAAGACACGTACACGCACAGCACACGCACACACACGCACATACGTACACACGCACACACACAGCACGACACGCAACACGCACACACGCACACACCACACGCACACAGAATACACACACGACATACACACAGCACACACGCACACACGACACATCACACACGTACACACGCACCACACGTACACACACGACACATACGACAACACGCACATACACAGCACACACGAACAGCACAGCAGCACACGCACACACACACACAAGCACACAGCACACAACGCACATGACGATACACACGCACACAGAACGCACACACGCAGTACACACGCACACGTACACACACACGCACACACGACAGCACCACACGACACACACGACACACGCACCACATACGCACACAGCACACACGCACACACGCACCACACGCACAACGACACACGCACAACGCACACGACAGCAATACGACACACGCACACACACGCACAACGCAAACGCACACGTACACGCACACGCACACACGACACGCACACACGCACACGACACTACACGCACACACACACACACGACAGCACACACACGCACACACGCACACACACACGTACACACAACGACACGCACAGCAACAGCACACACGCACACGCACACACACGCACACACGCACACACGCAACACACACGACAGAACGCACACACGCACACACGCACAGCACACGCACACACGCACACAGCACACACGCACACAACGACACACGCACACGCACCACACCACACCACACACGCACACACGCACACGACAACGCACACCACACGCACACACGCAACACACACACGCACACACGCACACGCACACGCACATACACGCACATACGCACACACGCACACACGCAACACACGACACACGCACAGCACGACACACACAAGCACACACGCACACACGCACACACACGCACAACGCACACACGCACACGCACACACGCACAACGCACACAGCAACACACGCACAACGCACACACACGCAACACGACACACCACACACACACGCACACGCACACACAACAGACACGCACACACGCACACAACACGCAACAACACACGCACACACGCACACACGCACACACGCACACATACCACACACACGCACACACGACACACCACACGCACACACACAACATACACACGCACACACGCACACACCACACATACGCACATACGACACACACGACACGCACACACACACAACGCACACACACACGCACACGAACAGCACAACTAACCACACACGACACACTAGCATGCAACAGCACAACGCAACACGCACACACGCTACACAGCACACGACACACGCACACACACGCACACGCACACACGCACACGCACACACGCACACACGCACACGACACACGACACTACACGCACAGCAACACGCACACAACGCACACGACACACGCACACACAACGACACAGCACAACGCACACGCACACGCACACGACACACGCACACATGCACACGAACACACACGCAATACGAACAGCACAGACACGAACGCACAAACGAACACGCACACACGCACACACGCACACGCACATCACGAACACGCACACGATACGCACACACACACGCACACACGCACACGACATCACGCACAACGCACAACATGCACACGCACACAGCACACGCGTAACAGCACACAGCACACACGCACACACGACACGTACACGCACACACACGCACGTCTGACACATGCGTTTTGAGTACAATCTGACAGACACATAAAAATCGCACAGAACATGCAGAAAGCAAACTTAAGTAGCACAGTGAGAAGAATCGAATAAGTTTTGACGTTTATGGTTCTCGAAACGATTACAACGTACAAAGCTACACATTTGCAAAAATGGAAATTAACGAATCTGAGCAAGGAACAACGCACACGAGCTACAGCAAACGAACATTTGAGCTTGGGTAACATTGTGGTCAGAATGCACAGAACGAAGTACGCACACAAGTTTTTAATCAAACACGCAAAAAGCACCCTTTCCTCAAAGGTAAGTTGACTTATTACACGGAGGAGTATTTATATACGACGAGATAATTAGTTAACTAGGTTCCTGAAGAAGATGAAGAGATGCTGTTATTCAAGTGAAGGGTTGAATGTGAATGAAACAATATGGAACAAACAAATTAAAGACAATGACGTTGATAGTGCATGGATCAGCTTGAAAAACTGTGTTGTCAATTGTGCCGTGCGGATGTGTGGAAGGGCGATTGTAGGTACACAGGTAAAATGTGCTTGGTGGAATGAGTGGTAAAAAAGGCAGTATGTAAGAAAAAAGGTGCATACAGGGCAATAATTTCTGCAAAAAATGAGATTGAAAAGATGCGATTGTTTGAGGTGTACAGATTAAGAAACAAAGAAGCGATGGAGGCAGTGAGAATAAGCAAAGAGAAAGGAGAGAAAATGCAGAATGGTTTTGAGGGATACAAAAAACTCTTCTGGAAATGGGTAAAAAAAACGTGGCCCAAACCAGAACGCTGCAGGAGTGACGAATACGGTCAACGAAATAGTATGGGTCGATTGCGAAGTGAGGAAATGCTGACAAGAATATTTCGGAAAGATGTACAGTAGTATGGAAAATAAGACTGCAGGATTAAATAAGGAGAATGTAGAAGGAGTGGTGAATGAAACTGAGGATATTGGTGTAAATGAGGAAGAGAAGACGGTAGGAAGGTTTAAAAACGACAAGGGAGCAGGCGTAGATGAAATCACTGCTGAAATGCTAAAGTATGGGGATGCAAACCTTATACGAAGATTGTGTGAATATTTCAACGTATGCCTTATATGTGGAAAAGTCCCGAGGGATTGGAAGAGCGCGATCATTGTACCACTGTATAAGGGTAAGAGTAATTGCAAGAACTACAGAGGAATAAGTAATGCTCAGCGCGCCTCGTAAGGTATTTGGAAGAATTCTGATTGATAGAGTACGAGAAACTACACAAACTAATATTTGGGATATGCAGGGTGGCTTCATGCTACGGAGAGGATGTACCGATCATATGGTTGTTCTCCAGCAGGTGATCGAAAAGTGTTTAAGGGTAAAAAGGAAGTTGCACTATGCTATTGTAGATCTGGAGAAAGCATACGACAGAGTGAATAGGGAGAAGATGTGGGAAATATTAAATGAATATGGCGTAAATGAAAGTCTAATAAATGGAATAAGGGTAGTATACAACGGTAGTCGGGCATGTGTTAGGGTCAGAGGAGGTGTGAGTGAATACTTTAATATTGAGCAAGGAGTGCGACAAGTCTGGGTGATGTCACCGTGGTTGTTCTATGTATACATGGATAAACGTGTTAGACAAGCATGTACTGGTAGAAATAGTGTAATTGTTGGTGACGTAAATGTACGACTTCTGGTGTATGCAGATGGCACAGTCTTATTAAGTGACAGTGCGAATGAGCTACAAACTCTGAGGAAGTTTGATACAGTCTGTGAGAACATAGACCTAAAGGTAAACGTGAACAAAACTAAGATTGTGGTGTTCACTTGCGAAGGTGGAATGGAGAGTAGAGTATTTACTCTGCAAGATGAAATTGTGGGGCAAGTGCACGAGCTGGTATATCTGGGTGGTGCGACAAGTCTGGGTGATGTTACCGTGGTTCTTCTATGTATACATGGATAAACGTGTTAGACAAGCATGTACTGGTACAAATGGTGTAATGGTTGGTGACGTAAATGTACGACTTCTGGTGTATGCAGATGGCACAGTCTTATTAAGTGACAGTGCGAATGAGCTACAAACTCTGAGGAAGTTTGATACCGTCTGTGAGAACATAGACCTAAAGGTAAACGTGAACAAAACTAAGATTGTGGTGTTCATTTGCGAAGGTGGAATGGAGAGTAGAGTATTTACTCTACAAGATGAAATTGTGGAGCAAGTTCACGAGCTGGTATATCTGGGTAGAGTGTTTGCTGCAGATGGTACAATGGAGGGCGAGATTGGACGAAGGGTCAATGCTGGAAGGAAAGTGATTGGAAGTATGCGGACGATAATGAGAAAGAAAAGTATGAGTCTAGCTGCGAAACGAGCAATATGTAATGGCGTGTTTGTCCCATCAGTACTGTATGGAAGTGAGAAATGGGTATGTAAGAAAAAACACGATAGAAGAATGAATGCCGTGGGTATGAGATTCCTGAGAAGCGCATGTGGTAAAACGAGAAGGGACAAGATAAAGAATGAATGCATAATGGCGAAGTGTGGCGAGGAAAATACGATGACGGATAAGGCCGGGTCTGGTAGGTCGCGTAAAACTTGGCTGAATGTAGTAGAATTTATGATAAAGGAAAGAAAGATACAGAGTTTTAAAAATAAAAGGGCATGTCAGAGACAGTGTGTGAACCTTGCGGAAGCTAGGTAGGTATGCGAAGATAGGAAAGCATGGAGAAAGATTGTGAATGAAAAATAAATAAGAAGCGGGGATTGTTTTGCCTATCCCGCAAGGGAATGGCGTGAAGGTTAGGTTAAGTGGTAACTTAACCTAACCTTGAATTACCATTCATACCTCTAACATTCCACGTTCCGCCATTCATTCCTTGAACAGTCGTCAGCAACATCTATTTGGGCCTTGACAGCCCCTTGTAGCCAGGTCGATCCGAGGCAATTATATTGATCCTTTTAGTAATACCATAACGAGCATACCGGTTTCTGGCCAAATCGTGCCCGGGCGATGTAGCATTCCCTACTAACGGTATCGTCCTACTACCGTACAGTTATTTGTCTACTGCCTCGACATGTAAGGAAGCAAGAGGTAGAAATATAGACAGTCAAGAAAGATATAAATAATGGATCGTATACTTACTGTATGAATATCTAGATGTACATATATACATATACGTTTTTTACATACATACCCTTCAATTACATCACGTTTCAACCAAATTGCTCCCTACGCGGTTCCTGGCTCTGGCGCCACTCACCGGACTTACTGTTGTTTATTTGCGACCAAATGTTTCAATTATTTTTAATTTATATTTCCAAGTTATATTTAGTTCTTTGTTATTTAATTTAATATTTATTTATCATGTATGTTTTATTATTTTCGCGAACCGTGGCAACTTAAACGTTTCCATCCTCTAAATTTGACTTTTATTCAATTTGCAGTCAAGGACAAATATAGTATAAGACAATAGTAGTGATTAAGGGCCGGTTCTGGACCAGTTCAAATCACTCGCCCTCTGGTGGTAAGAAATGTAAGCATTTGGATCTCTTCAAGGTCAAACTTTTGGCGGGAAATTTAAATTTTAGGAGCTCGCTAAAAATTGCAATGTCACCATCCTCATTACAAGGTCAAACGTTTTGGAGGGAAATTTGTATGTCAAGGTCAGAAGCTAAAAATAGAAATTGCAAGGTCATCATAATACAATTCTTAGAAGCCTAAAAATAGAGTTTTCAAGGTCAAAGATTATTGACCTACGGTGGTGTCATATTACATTTCTTAGAAATATAAAAAGGTGAAAAGCTAAAAAATAGAAAATCTAAGAATAGAATTTTCAGGATCAAAATTTTTGGCGGGAAATATAAATTTTTGAAGCTGGTCAAGGTCAAAGCAAAAAATAGAAGTTGCAAGGTAATTATGCTTAGAAATCTAAAAGTTTTTTGAGTAGGTTAGCAGTTTTGAAAGGATGCATGTTTATAATAAAAAGGTTTCTCCGGGATTGCATGATTCAGTAAACTTTTTATTGCTAGAAATAGTGAAAGTAATAAGAATGATAAGAAGAGAAAGAAATAAGCAAATATTAAGTATTGATGAGAGAAAGAAAAGACTCGAGGTGTTAATCAATAAAGTAAAAGATTTGCGGATAGATTTAGAGCTGTATGAGCTGAAGAAAAAAATGAATCAACTTCGAGTGAATGTGCCATGAAAAGTATTAAAAATGAAGGTGCGTTGTAATTTGAATGAAAGGCGCTTTAAAAAGTAAATAAGTAATTACAGTAGTGTGTGTTATATTGCATAAAGAAAGGGCACTTTACCAGTATTCATTTGAATAAAAAAATAAAGTGTGCGTAGGCATATAAGAAGAAAATTAATTAAGAAAAAGTGAATTACAAACGAAAAATCCTTAAAAAGAAGTTTCCGTACGGTTTAATTGAATTTTCGTATAAAACGAGTTTCTTACCATGATTTATTAAATTATACAAATTATGTAGGAAGAAATGGCATTGTAACCTTATAATTATCACATAAAACTATTACAAAGAAAAGGTGAATAACATTATCTTAGCTATTGTGTGAAATGTTGTAGTAAACAAAAATTATATGTGTGTGAAATGTTTCAAAATAAATATACTCTTTTTATCATAGCAGTTTAATCGTTAAGTCAAAAATTCTGAATTTTTGTATATAGACTAAAAAAATAACAGCGCAAAAGATAGCAGTTCCAAATCTTCTCAAAACTAAAAAAAAATGTGAAAAAAATTGTATCTTGTCAATGGCACAAATGTGGTTTACATGTACGTAAACGTTGCCAATTGCTTACATTAATAAATCATAACTCGGTAGTCCTTTACCCAAAAATTCCAATTTGTTGCATGTATACTAAAGAAATAACAGCGCAAAAGATAGCAGTTCCAAATTTTCTAAAAACTAAAAAAAATGTGAAAAAAAAAAGATTGTATATTGTTAGTAGTAGAATTGTCGTTTACATTTACGTAAACTTTGATAATTGCTTAATAAATCATAACTCTGTAGTCCTTTACCCAAAAATTCCAATTTTTTGCATGCAGACTAAACAAATAACAGCGCAAAAGATAGCAGTTCCGAATTTTCTAAAAACTAAAAAAAATGTGAAAAAAATTGTATCTTGTCAATGGCACAAATGTGGTTTACATGTACGTGAACGTTGCCAATTGCTTACATTAATAAATCATAACTCGGTAGTCCTTTACCCTAAAATTTTTGCATGTACACTAAACAAATAACAGCGTAAAAGATAGCATTACCAAATATACTCTTTCAACACACCTAAGGATTCAATTATTTCCTTAACTTATTATAAGTTTTGTTATGAATGAATAAGTTCAAAAGTAAATATGTAATTGAAAATTATTAATTTTATTAAATACGACTACTACGACTGCTAGGTAAACTTTTTATCACCAATTCACGTTACAATTTTGAAACGGGATTTATACATGAGTAAGTCAGACTTCCAGATGTTTTCAATTTTTCCATAACGTAGATGATTTCACTTTTCTAGCGCAACTTGAACTATCACTCACACTTTTTAGTTGTAGTAAAATTTTTTGGATAATGAGAATAATTCACGAAAAATAATAAAAACATAAAAAACAATCTACATTTATTTTTTACAATGAAAAGATAACTATACAATAAATTCCACAA
The DNA here is from genome assembly GCA_036346205.1 of Vesta saturnalis. Taxonomy (NCBI): domain Eukaryota; kingdom Metazoa; phylum Arthropoda; class Insecta; order Coleoptera; family Lampyridae; genus Vesta; species Vesta saturnalis. The sequence continues at coordinate 743,964 of JARFJB010001974.1, forward strand.
AAAAAACATATTAAACACATCACAAATCCATCCCTTCCAACGTAAGCAATATATTTTCAGTTTTTAGCATATTTTGCCGCACACACTCTAAATATTGATTAGCCTCCTTCAGTTCTTTATTCAGTCTTTCCACTCGCCCAATCCTCACCACTTCACTATTCATATAGTCATTGTGAAGCTTTCGTAACCACCGAATACTTGTTTCCCTAAAGACCTGAAGGGTTGGTGGATCCTGCTCATCATCCTGCTGTGTGAGGTGCCCTTCTATAAGAGCCAAATTTTTTCCTCCATATTGCAGGATTCGCAACGGTGGTGGTTGTGGGGGTGTTGCTATAACCGTGGTTGCTGGCGTTATGCTGAAAAAATGAATAATTTTATTTGTACTAAAAATTCTCTGTGAATCAATGAAAGAAAACTATGATATTAATTAAAATTGTACATACCTCTCGAAATACTTCGAAAATTCATCCTCTACATCACTATCCCTGATGGAGATGATGGGGATGATCTCTTCGAAGGGTACTGGTTCTGCGGTGTTATTTGATGGGCGCACCAAAACATCATGTAAAATACAAGGTTTTGCCTGTCTTTTTAGCGAAAGTTTAGATTGTTTGCTGGACGAAGCCATTACTAATGGTGAGTAATTATATTATATTATATACACATAGATCTGTTAACGTTAACAAAATTGATAACAAGTGGAAGTGGTTAGTACAATGAACTGACCTGAGCAAGCAAAGGTGACGAACTCTAATGAATGCTGCATAATCTAGACATGAGAAGGCATTTCGCATGTCAGCAAGGTTAAGTTAATGCATATTCTTAGTAAACGCCACAAAGTGCAATGTATGACCTCTGCAAGCAAAGGTGATGCAGCATAAGCCATGAGAACAGTATTGATGTCAAGGTTAATATATGTTCCCAGTAAACGCTACAAAATGCAATCTATGCATCTGTCTATGAACACTGAAGCTCTTGCAACAAGTTATACACAGTTTTGACCTTGAATGCTGGGTTTATATTACTATATAAGGAGATAAAGAGCAGTTTTGTACCAGTCAGTATATTGCATTCCCGACTAGAATTGCAATTGTATACCTAAAGTACTTCTATAGTTACCTAAATTTTTAATTCTCACATTTCAGTTATAATAAATGTATTTGTTTCCATTACTACATAATCGACAGCGCGTGTGCTTCATATTTTCTTGCAGTGTTGGACACAGTTTTGAAGGTAACTATGAGTAAGGGTATACCCAGTAGTAGTGGTATTGTTAATTTAACAAGAAGTATTATTCCATTGTTGAAAACCAAAAATGAATTTGTAAAGCACATCCGTATAATTAACACTAATATTAAGCTATTGCAAGATATAATTCAAAATAAAATTTATTTAGACATGCAAAAATTTGCTTAAACTCGAAAGTAATTTATCATTGCGAAAGTGTTATCTTATAAGAGTTAAACAGTTAAAGAGTGCTTTAGAGAAAACAGGTAGTGGAATTGTCAATGTCACTAAAAAGCGTACACGCAAATTAAGTTGGTACTCTCTAGATTCACGTTTTAATGGTAGGTTACTTACTGGAATTATAGTCAATATAGCAAACATCAAGGACCCTCTTATCTTTTTACAAAATGCATACAATAGTTTTGCACGAAAGGTTAAACTAATGCTAAGGCAATCGATGCTAAAGGTGAATGTCCTTTTAGTCTGCAATTTTGTCCATCCTCAAAATCACGTTACCGAGTTGAAGACATTTAACATAACAAATCATGCCATCAATATTGCGACCAATTTACGTAAGTGGTATAATGAAAACGTTTATTATAAATTACAGAAAAAATTAGAGGAGTTTTCCAAAAGGGATTCCGGTTGGGTATTACATGAAATATTACATTTAAAGGTTTAGTATTAATAGCTATGTCCCATTTAGAGGCGGCCTTTCAGCTTACGTTAAAGTTCCCTACTTTATAGCAGTAAAGCATGCGGTAGTGAATGTTAGAAATGACGATGTGTATTGCTTCCTGTGGGCCGTCATATCGACACTATATCCCGTGCAACATCATTCAGATAGAGTTTACAGTTATCCTCATTTTAAGGATGTTTTGAATTATGATTCAATTCTCTTCCCCATTAAACTAGATGATGTAAAGAATTTGAACAGTTAAACAATCTCTCCATTAATTTGTTTTGCATTCAGGGGAAAGTTATATTACCATTTGTATTAAGTGAAAGTCTAAATAATGCGAGGGAACCCATAAATCTTTTAGTACTTTCTGCTAATTATCAAGCTGCGGGTGGTATTAACACAAAAAATAATACTGTTTATCATTTTATGTGGATTAAAAATATGTTAGCTCTTTTTCTAAACAACTATCGAATAAGGAGCACAAGAAATTCATTTGTTATCGATGTTTGAACCATTTTTCTTCAGACCACGTTCTACAAAAACACATCATTCACTGTCATCAACTTAATCGATGCTCTGTTAAGCTGCCCACTGAAGCAGAAAAGTTTCTACAGTTCAAAAATTTCACATTCCAGGAAAAGGTGCCGTTTGTAATTCATGCAGATTTAGAAAGTATTTTGGAAAAGTATACAAATTTAACGGACATCGATAATAATACAATATTTTACTCCAAACATACACCCTTCAGTATTGCTTACTACTTGAAGTGTTCATACAATGATTCTTTATCACGATTTAAACTTTATAGAAGAAACGATTGCATTCAATGGTTTGTTAAAGAGCTTCAAAGTATTGCACATTGGACTACCTAAATAATCAATAAAATAATACCTATGTATACTTTAACTCCCAATCAGGTTGAGCACTTTGAAAGCACCGCGATTTGCCACATTTGCGAAAAACCATTTACTGATTATGATATAAAAGTTAGGGATCATAACCATTTTACTAGTTTTACGTGTTTCATAATTTGTCAGGTTATGATAGTCATTTCCTCATTAGAGAATTGGCTACTGTTCGCGGTGAGATTCCACTGCTACCCATAAACAAAGAAAGATATATTTCTTTCACGAAAGTAATACAAGGCACTAAAATTAGGTTTAGATTTATTGACTCTTTCAGATTTATGAGTAGTAGTATTGAAAAGTTGTCGGACTATTTGGAAAATAGTAAAAAAATGATTACCCACGCTAATTGTAACAATGCCGAAGGATTTTCGCTACTAGTTCGCAAGGGAGTGTTTGCTTATGAATATCTCGATTCTTGGGAAAAATTAAGCGAGACCAGACTCCCTCCCAAGGAAGCGTTTTTCAGCCATCTCACTAATGAGGAAATCGATGATGCGAGTTTTGCACATGCAGTTAATGTTTGGAACAGATTTAATATTAAATCGTTAAGGGATTACTCGGATTTGTATCTAAAAACGGACGTTCTATTGTTAGCAGACATTTTCGAAAACCTTCGACAAACTTGTTTAAGTACTTACAAACTTGATCCTCTGCACTATTATACAGCCCCCGGTTTGGCATTCGATGCTATGCTTAAAATTACACAAGTACAGTTAGAACTATTTACAGACACTGATATGCTGATGTTTATTGAGAGAGGAATTAGAGGTGGTGTTGCTCAATGTTCTAAGCGATATGCTAAAGCTAACAACAAGTACATGGGGGAAAAATTTGATCCCACTTCCGAAAGTGTGTATTTAATGTACTACAACGTAAATAATTTATATGGAGCCACCATGTCAGAATTTCTACCATTTAGTGATTTTTCTTTTGTTGATAATTTTGAAACTTTAGATTTAATAAACCATCCTGATGATTCGGAAATTGGCTATATAGTCCAGTGTGATTTAGACTATCCCATAGTATTACATGAGAGTCACAGTGATCTACCATTGACACCCGAACGTATGGTACCACCCGTATCTGATTCCAAAATGAAAAAATTATTGCTTACATTGTGTCCTAAACATTATTATGTAATTCATTACAGAAATTTGAAGGTATATTTAAAATATGGATTAAAGTTGGTAAAAGTACACCGTATATTACGTTTTAAACAGTCCCCATGGTTAAAAAAATATATCGATTTAAATACAACCATGCGCCAGCAATCTCAAAACGAATTTGATAAGAAATTAATGATTAATAGCGTTTTTGGGAAGCTGATGGAAAATGTACGTAAACATAAGGATATACGTTTAGTAACGAAATGGGAGGGTCGCTATGGTGCTCGTGCTTACATAGCAAAACCAAATTTTCATAGTTCTACAAAATTTGATAATGATATGCTTATCATTCAAATGAATAAGCTAGAAGTATATTTCAATAAACCTATATATGCAGGATTCAGTGTTTTAGAAGTTTCAAAAACTTTTTTATACAATTTTCATTACGGTTACACGCTACCCAAGTTTCATAATAATGCTAAGTTCTTGTACATGGATACGGATAGCCTCATATACGCCTTTTAAGTACCCGATGTCTATTAATGCATTAAAGAGGACATTGATAAATTCGATACATCCGATTATAGCCCCAACAATATCTTTGGAATTCCATTGGTAAATAAAAAAGTCCCTGGCTTAATGAAAGATGAAAATCATGGCGCGATTATGTTGGAATTTGTAGGACTTCGTGCAAAAATGTATGCTTACATGGTTGATAAAAAAGTTGTAAAAAAATCAAAGGGTTCTACCCGCGCAAGCGTCAAACAGATTACGATAAATGATTATAAACATGTTTTGTTTGATGGTGACGTAATAAGGCGTTATCAGCATCTGATAAGGTCAAATAAACATGATGTGTTTACAATCAAACAGAATAAAGTAGTACTTAATCCTTGTGATGATAAACGATTAGTAAATTTCAATTTCACTGATACTAGACCTTGGGGATTTAACTTTACATAGCATTTTATTCGTCTTCTGTTTCAGAAAACAATTTTATCGTTATGAACAGTCTTGAACATAAATTGCAGGAAGAGCTATGGTACAGTAGTGATAAAATCTACAGAAAATACCTGAAGCGTTCTTTGTTGGGGAAGTCCTCCCCCGAAAGCTATTTCTTTGTACTGAATATATTGCAATATATTGTTATTCCTGATGAGTGTTTTTACTGGTGTGCTATAAACTCAAAGTGTGCAAATGAAGTTATTAAGACATTATTTGTTAAAAAAATTCAATTAGACGATACGATTAAAAGTTTTATGAAATTGTGTACCGATAAAGGATACAATTCATTAACTTTTGATAAAGTAGATAGGATCTTAGACGATATGAGTGTACTTGGTGACATACCGCTTAAAATGTATTTATACGATTTATTAAGGGTTCATGATTCAACAAATGTTAAATCTACGTTAGAAAATATTGCTTACAAGGACACTTTATTATAACTGAATGTATTGAGAAAGCGGCATATTATGCTAACTACAAGTGCCTCGATATTTTGATTGAAATATTATTGGAACAAAATATCAACTATAAGTTTCAACCGTGGGAAAACGATGAGCACCACAAAATTTATTACTGGATACTAGACAACATCAATAAAGGTGAAACAAATTCAAATTCCTGCTTGGGATGGAGGTGTGGGCCAGATTCGGGTATATGGCCATCCAGTAATTTAAGTGATTATAGAAGTACTTTAGGTTCACTTTATAAGATAATGAAATTTTAAAAACAAATGTAATATTTAAAAAATAAAATACTATTATTTTTTGTGTCTTATTTCATCTAAGAGCTACATCCTTTTCTACAAACTATATAACTAATATAAGTAATTTGTTTCACAAAGTACAGGTGAAATGTTATCAAACAATATCATCCTTATTAATCCATGATCTTTCATCCAATCTCCACCACTTTACGAATAACTTATTATTCTTGGAGCGAAGCACTTTTTCTACTAGATATACATCGGGATACTTTGTTTTTTGTAATTCATGTTCATAAAACCCTCCCAGTACAGGCTTTCCCTTCATGTCTTCCAGCATGTACGTAGTGGGGTTAGTAATGCGAACTGTCAATCCTAAATAGTTCACTAGACCAATTGGGTGTGTATCCTTTGGCGAAAATATTTTTAAATTTACTACTTTGGAATATATCACCCACAGAATATCGATTCCTATCGAATATTTTTATGTTAGTGTAAGCCTCTAGCTTTATATGATTACCAACATCTTTGGGCTTCATTCCGATAGTTCTATGCTTAAGATTGTTATAATACATGGTTATGGTATCAATTGTATCAATCCATATGTATTTACCTTGTAGGCTGAAAGACTTATATAGGGCACCCTAATGGTTTTGATAACACGTGCCGCAATTGCAGCCTTCTTTGTGCTATAGGTGGAGTAATGATTGACTCCATAACGATGCATTAGTTTAGTAAAATGCTCGTTGTAGAATTCTTTTCCTGCATCTGTCTGCAAATTGGTAGCTTTCCGTCCTTTTTTGAAGATTGTTTGCATGGCCTTGGTAACTGCTTGACCTGTTTTCGTTTTTAATCCTTTAGTCCATAAGTATTTCGAAAAACAGTCGATAACCACTAATATATACTTATAGCCCTTATTTTGCTTGGCATATGTGTTAAATTCAGCCAAATCTGCTTGCCAAAGGCCATCGAAACCCCTAATTATTGTGCGCCTTCGTTTATAATGTTTTCGTGCAGGTTTATGCAATTCGTTGACGAATTGTAATTTAGACATGGTACTAATTTCTCCACAACTTTTTTAAGTCGATATAGTTTTTACTTCAACACCAGATAAGTGTTAGAGCTTCGTTTAAAAGCTTTCTGAACTGCTTGTAGACAAAAATCAAGATATCCTTTACTTATAGCATCACCATCTTCTTCCGGGTCCGCCAACTGTGTCAAACGGTTTCCATCCAAATTGAATCTTGTTGATAGACAGTATTGCTTAGTGATGGCATCTTGAGGACGTATGGGGCTGGCAACATTGCTGAGTCTCCTATTCTCGATATCAAATTGATTATCATCAATCAGTTTAAACTGGGGGGTTAATTTCTTGAAATGATACTGGACATGTGAACGTCCAAATTTGTCAAGGGTCATTTTAGTTATGATATGTCGACATCAATGCATTCTCATCTATACTGTTTAAAAAACCGCTCTTTGGATTTTCAGTGTACCCATCCTCATACAGTTCTTCTGCAATTGATATTATGTCATTCACCACACCTGTACTCCCTGCCAATTTTTCTGCCCACAATACCTCTAGATCACGAATTAGTTCATGTACATCATTCTAATATTTATATTCAATCGGCCTGTTTGTTAATTCCTTAAAAAACATAGCTCCACCTCCCTTGATCGTGGGTGATGATGATGATAGCAAGGGTTTGATCATTTGCGTATACTTTTTGTTGCCCACTTACGTCATAATCTCGCCTTACAACATTAGTAGCTTCTAAAATCCTTCTATAATCTTTTCTATCTTTTAAATTTACTAGATTTAAATTGGGTTCGTTCATAATAAGCAGATCATATAAACCTGGAGACCCTTTATACGTGGCACCTTTAATAATCATACCGTTTCCTTTAATTGTAACGGGAGTATTACCAATTGTCCATTTGTCAGTTTTTTTTATCATAGTGGACTCCATAAGTATGATCAATAACACCTTCAGGATCCCTCATAACACGTTCAACGTATATACGAGGTAATTCATGATACTGCTTGAGAAATTCTTCTGAGATGGGTTCATTACGGGTAGTAGAATCATCTGTGACACTAAAAGGTTCTTCTTCTTCCTCAATATTAATCTCTCCTACAACAGATGTATCTAAGAATGATGGTGTACGAAGACCTGGAGGAGGATTTGTTTGAAAAAACGGAAGCTGAGCTAGTGGGCTAGTAGCACCCTTTCTTGAATAACCTAACGGAGTGAAGCCTGGAGTCCGTTGAACTTGAGCTAGCAAGCTAGTGAGGGTAGTAGCGTGCTTTCTCGGAAATATTAATAGGGGTGGTTTTTTGGGTTTAATGCCAATGGGCTCCTTTTTAGGCGTTTTTTAATCTGGATTAATTTTATCTACTATTTCAGTTAGAGGTCCTATTAGGGGTTTACAAGTACTTTCAAATGTTCTTTCATTATCAATGCAAGCAGTTTTAATACAGTTATACTTCTGCTGTATTACTTTACGAGCCTGAATAATTTTTTTCTTTAATATCATTTCCGTGTTATCCATTATAGTAAAGCGGGTTTGCTGAACAGATATCAGTTTACCTAACAGATAGCTGTTTACACAAACAGATAGCTCTTAATACCTAAACAGATCAGTACCTACCAAACTACTGTAAGCAGTTTAAGGTATTATATATTCATCAAATCTTTTCCTATAGCGACCATTATTAACTTCAGCATCCTTGTTTATGACCATGAAACCAAACGGATGTACCCAGCATTTTGAATACATGTCCCGAAATGATTTCATGCTTATGGTGGGACTTATACGATCCTCATACACATGTTTTAGGTTTAATTCATCTTGCTCAAATAATATAATTAGATTCGCCTTGTCACGAATTAATTGCTTTGAAATTTTACTGTAAGTTTGACCCAAATAGAAACAGTCAATATCGTTATGCCTACCCATAGAAAAATATGCCCTTATGTTATTTTGCTTTTCACAAGCGATATCATGGAAGATAAAAACAGAGTTTGATTTTGCACAATTAGGCTCAATTACATCTTGATTATCACTGAAGGTATATATCCCTCATTGGAAGTAAGATTTCCTGTAAAAGTTTGTACTTGTTTTGATTCAATGACTTAGAGTATACGTATACATGTTTAAATTTCAAGCCATTTTTCTCGGTAATCAGACTGATCATTGCGTTTGTTTTACCACAATTGGAGGAGCCACATATAATACCACGTATACTATTAGGAAGTAAATCACCATGTTTTGAAGTAACAGACTTTTCATCAAAGTCATGATTTTTAATTGTGGGTTTTTGTTTTTGAGCAACTACTTTCATCGTTAGTGGATGAAATAAAACAAAACGCATAATTACAACATTTTTATTTATATGCTAGGCTATATTACAATAACTATAACTGTTTCACTTCCCCAGTGAGTGGGATGTACTGCACAATAGCGTCATAGACAACAATTCCATTATCGAAAGGTGTTAGATATTCCATTTCCAATTTGATGTCTACAGTTGAGTTTTTGACGGATTCATTACAAATACTGGACATGATTTGAATTCGGAATAGTTGAATAATGTATCTTTATCATCTTCACCATAGTAATCATATCGAAATTTCAAAAAATTGTGATTGGCAGGTATGTATTGGTTTAGCACTGAAGTTCAAATGCATTGCTTCTTATGGATAATACTCAGAATTCAGATTTACTTTAAGATTTCCGATGTTAATGTGATCAAAATTTCCGGCCCTTGCTGATCTTGAATACCTTTTACCTTGTTGGAATGCAACAATTATCCAACGTGGTTTTTCCAGTTGCGTTGATGTTTTTATTGGCCATATGTCTGAGGTTGCCTGTTTTAAAGAAGGTAATTCATATAACTCCCATTGACGAAATTGAACAGTAATAATAGAATTTTTATTGATTCCTTGAAACAAGTTAAGTTTCGCAGCATCACTAAGTGTTAAGTGCGGTACTTTCCATTGAATTTTATTTAAGGTTATTGCGGCATCAACTTCACCATAGTAACAGTTTGTATCGCTTCTAGATCGAATTGAAACTAACTCTTGGCGCACATTCACGATTACCTGACGATAATCCTCCATTATTCCAAATATGTGGTTCAATGGTATGCATATTGTAAAAGATTTTTCTCCATTTTGCTCATCGAATTCTACTTGTAATGGTTCTTCATTCTTTGATGACCATCCCAAATGACTTAGTGCTTTGCTTTTGCTTGCCGTATAAGAAATATATCCTTTAACCGTAGATGTTATTCTTGGATTTCTACAAACATCCACTCTCTGACCACCTAACTCACAACGAATTTCTTCGAAAAGAAAGTTCGGGAAATTGTTGGGTAAGCTGCATGCTTTCCTTTCATCTTCTTTTTTGAGCTCAAGTTTACCTTCTATGTACAGAAAACTATCATAAGTAACCGTAATTAGATCTTGACTTTGAATTAAGATTCGTATTTCTTCGTAAGGTTCATATTTAGAAGATCCATATGGAAGATAAGTGTGAATATCTGATTTAAGTATAGTATCATCAAAATGTACGTTTTGAAAGACGTTTAACGATTCTGCCATTGTGGTTGAGAACTTTTATACCAATTGACGTTAAAAAGTATTTCTCTGCAGATGTTAACAGCAATGAAGGTTGATGACTAATTAATGACTTACTGTAGGGATGATGCCTTTTATATGAACTTTTGAAAGATGGAATTGGTCCTGGATTAATTCTTAGACTCATGTTCTTTTAGTTCTAAGCGTACAGTGAATGGTTCACTTTCACCAAAGTCTATTAATTCACCCTTTTGATTAGTCAAATTAATTGTTATATTACTAATAATGTCAGTGTTTACTTCTAAGTATTGAGTATTGCTTGGAGTTTTATCTAGGCGATAACCTGGAGGAACTGAAACATCAATCTCATATAATAATTTAGCAGGTTTCTCGTTTCAATAAGGTCCCTTTATAATGTTGCACTCTACGTGTAGATTAGTGTGTTTAAGTATTCGGATGTCTAACGCAGATGTATGTAAAATATTTGGTTCTAATATTTTAGACTCAAACCCTAGCATGTGCCCAATAAAATTTTCTTTAGTAAAATCGATCTCAAATGAACTGTTTATCTCACATTTAAGTGTATTGTTGTTTGCTCTAATGATAAACTTTTCTGTGGGTATTTTAGATTTTAGATAAGCGTTAATTTCATCTTCATATGCACCGTGTGGAATATTAATCACTTACAAATGACATGGATTTGTTCTAAAATAAAATCTATCGTTGCCTGTATAAATGTTTCTAATGCTGTTGCAGCCGTAAAATCCAACCAATCCAGTAACGTATTTCTTCCCCAAATCTAGCTCTATCGGTGGATAGAAGTTGTAGCAAGGTGTGTTACCAACACCTTCTAAACTGAATGTTATTGACATAACTGAGAAAATTTGATGTTGTGCTGATTATTTATATAAAAATTGTAGGCATAAGTGTCCGCAAATAATTGTATTAAACTCTTGATCTTGGTTGTAATTATAATATATTTTACACCCCCGAAAGTAGTTAATCACTTCGATTGGTCGTCGAATATTACCGAAACTATTGTAATACCATACCTCTTTACCACGCTATTTGTAGCAAACCCAATGGGTACCTGGTCCTCTTTGGCTATCTAGGTTAATCATTCCAGATTCATATTTCCGTGGTAATTTAGGCATGCTATCTCTCATAAAAATATCCCTAAAGTAGGGGACATTTTTGGTGTATTTCTTTATATCAATATCCGTTAACGGTCTTTCGGGTAATCTATTCTGTCTTTTGGAAACGGTTTTATGTCTAATGCACACCACCAGATTTGTTTAGTTTTAGATACAGTGCACCGCCTTTCTTATTCATGGAGCCTATAGCGACCGATTCCATCATGCAATTATGGCGCGATGTCTCTTCCTGCACTTTTTTAGCATTTTTAGCATCATTGACTGCTTTAGCAATTCCGGATGCACCGCCAGCTAAAGGACCGATTGCTGATAATCCTGCGAATAACGGAGTGAAAAATGGTAAAAGCCCTCCTTGTTTAGGTAGGGGAATTACTCTAGGAACTGTAATGTTTTTCTTTCCTCCTAAACTTTTTACCACACGTTTTGCCGTTGAAAGCGCTGACTTTATTGTGTCTGAAATTTCCGTTAGGTTTAATTTTTTTAGCTATTGTTTTTCGTAAATGCAATAAATTTCCACCATTGCATTTTTTCTTCTTCTTCAGATTAGATCGACGTTTACACCCGATTCCTAATTTTGTCTTTGCTTTCATGACGGTACTGACTGCTAAAGCTGCAGTTCGTTCACCTAATGTTACGTCTGATGATTTAAAGCGTTCCCAAGCTTTTTTTTGTAAAATCTTATCCGCTTTATGTCTACTATCTAAATCTCTGTAATCTCTGTAACTGATATCGTAAAGTTTGCACTGAGCATCTAATTGATTAATACCGGGGTCACCGCGTGCGGGTCGTTTTTCTAGCTTTGCACCAGGACCGCAATACTGGTAACCAGGTAAATGCAATTCAAACGGAAGTTTATTGATTAGATCATTCACTAAACCACCACCACCACCTACACTCTTTCGCTTCTTAACTAACATTGTTTACCTGGATGGATAGAACGGGGTATTTATACCTAAATTGAGAAAAACAAATCATAGTTATTTCTTTATTCAGTAAATGCTATACACTAGATAAGCAGGACGATAATACAAAATTTCCATTAAACATACAGTGTTGTGTGAATTAATATTATACTTAGCATTTATAACATCATCAATATCTTTATAAATGTCATCATCACCACCACGGAATTCTTTCTCACGAAAACGACGGTAGTCAACAACTTTTTGTATGAACTTTTCATAAAAACACACCAGATTGCAAGATTCAAGAAATTTCAATATATAGCTTATTATATCCTTTAAATTGAATATTTCTTCTATACTATGTGAGTTGGATGTGCAAGAACAGCAGTTGTAGTTTTCTATCATAACAGTTTTCAAAATTCTGTCATATCCTTTAATTAATTCCCAATTGTAATAAATACCAAGATTGCTAGATGGAGATTCATAATGTTGATCATAGATTATATCTGCATCCTTGTTTAAATTTGACCAATCAATTTTATTTTCAATTTCTTGGGATCGGAAAAATTGTAATTCTACATATGAATGCCATCTTAGAAGCTCATTCCATTCCTTCATATCCAACCCTACATTATGGCTTTGATCACAGTTAGCACACCCCATACGCACTACTGGTGCAAGCTTGAGGTGCGCACTGTATCCAATTTCCATATGTTTTGCATGGTGAGTATCGTTCGATAGTTTATAATAAATACAATCGATTAAGTATTCATTAGCTGCTTATTTATACACTTCAGATAAATCATATGGTTGCCTGTCAGTATTAGAAGAATAACCTTCATCATGTTTCTCTTCATTTTTACTGCTATTACCACCATCACTATTTTTACGGCACCAACAATATAAGGTAAAGTTGTTATTCATGTTGTTACTGCAACTATGTGGGGTATCCATATATAAGAGTGAACTTCTGAATTTGGATCGTTCCAGAAATGATGTTATTGCTGCCTGCATTATAATGACTGTACTTGCTTGCAATTGCACTAGGACTAAACGCTGTTTAAGAAATGATTTTAGTTAAATCATGTGGGTGGGGTTGTGGTACTACTATTAAAAACTAAATGTTATGTTTGTTGTTTTCCCGACTGCACCCAAACTACTCATGAAGACATCCCTCGTGTTTAGCTGCGTTTTAAATCCTTCCATTCGATTTTCTTATTTCAAATACTCAAAAGCGTTGAGGTAATATACATTTAAAATCATCCGTTTCCATAACTATAAGTTCACCATACTTAGTATTTATTACTCCCACATTAATAACTTTATACCTTTTTGATATCTCGAGGTCACATGCACTTTTAAAAAGTTTGCAGTGGGTGCTTTGGTTTAACCCTGCTAATTCCATGTTTAACAATTACAATTTGCTAACTGACTGATCTCAATACACCTCGCTGTGGTTTATATCACAAAAATGTGTCCTTGACTTAAGTACCTCTTACATGTTTAAACTTGTTAAATACCAACCTTGTCCTACTTTTAGTTTAGAAACACTAAGAACTGTCATACGATACCCCTATAGGTCAATAACCTTTGACCTTGACCACTCTATTTTTAGACTTCTAAGAATTGTAATATGATGATGACATTGCAATTTCTATTCACACCTCGCTGTGGTTTATATCACAAAAATGTGTCCTTGACTTAAGTACCTATGACAACATGTTTAAACTTGTTAAATAGACACCTACTTTTAGTTTAGTAAATTATTTCACCTTGACCCAATTTAGTCAATATAAGCACCATTTGACCTTGGTCTACTTTTTAGCATAGACAACAACTCGCATTCTTCTTGTTTCCATGAATTGATTCTATTTTTATACTTCTAAGAAATGACGTACGATACCCCTACAGGTCAATAACATTTGAACTTGACCACACTATTTTTAGACTTTTAAGAATTGTAATATGATGATCACATTGCAATTTCTATTCACACCTCGCTGTGGTTTATATCACAAAAATGTGTCCTTGACTTAAGTACCTATGACAACATGTTTAAACTTGTTAAATAAACACCTACTTTTAGTTTAGTAAATTATTTCACCTTGACCCAATTTAGTCAATATAAGCACCATTTGACCTTGGTCTACTTTTTAGCATAGACAACAACTCGCATTCTTCTTGTTTCCATGAATTGATTCTATTTTTATACTTCTAAGAAATGACGTACGATACCCCTACAGGTCAATAACATTTGAACTTGACCACACTATTTTTAGACTTCTAAGAATTGTAATATGATGATGAAATTGCAATTTCTATTTTTAGTTTCTGACCTTGACATACAAATTTCCCGACAAAACCTTGTGATGAGGATGGTGACATTGCAATTTTTAGCAAGCTCCTAAAATTTAAATTTCCCGCCAAAAGTTTGACCTTGAAGAGATCCAAAAGCTTACATTTTTCACCACCAGAGGGCGAGTGACCTTGAACTGGTCCAGAACCGGCCCTTAATCACTACTGACAATATGCAACACAATGTTATAATTAAACTTAAAGTCACACGTAGTACCGAAAATAAACGTTGGTTCAACCTTCAGATTTGAAAACAAACAAAAAAGGGTTCATTACTATTTACGCTTCACATAAATTAGCTGACAATAGCTTTGATTATTTTCTTGAAACAGTAATTTTTCAAATTATGCGGCCTTGCAGTGAGGACGATTTCTTTATTATTGGTGCATGATTATGACGAAAGTTTTTATACCTGTTTGTTTGTTTTTTTGCTATTCGTCTTAGTAGGGTTAAGATTGTTGGAAATAGAATTTTAATGGTAAAATTAACGTAAAGTAAAATTTGAGCAAATAAAATTGATATAATTAAACCCCTATTTTTGATTTTAAAGAAATTGGACTACTTTCCCTATTTTGACTTATGTTACTCTATTCGCCATACACGCCAAACACACCACACACGCCCCCGACCACTGAGATATCGGGACCCACTCCCTTATCTGTTACATCAAATTCTACTGCCATTTTCACCTGTAACAATAAATAATTTGATTACAGCACTTGGAAAAATAAAAACAAACGTAATGAGTGGTCTACTTGATGGTGTAATAACGTATTGTAACAGAAGTATATTAATGAACGTTAATATTGGGTAGTAATAAATTTTAAACGAGTACAGGTTATTTGATTATGATTATTGGAATAGTATTCATAATGAAAATAGCTTTCAATGTGTTTGTGGTCTTTCGTAGAATAAAGTACTAATGTATAAGGCAAAAGTTGTTACGCTACACATTCTTAACTAGAAAAGTTGAAATGGCTGCATAAAATTTAACATCTCTTCTAAGAATAGAAAATTGAAATTTTCTAACTTTACAAATTTAGTTTTATTAGTATTACCATCGGAATACAACTGTTTTCAAGATTGTGTGAAAATAGCGCCTGTAAACTGTGTACAAATCTTTGTGTAAGTCACTGGGAGCAGGAATTTCTATTAATGATTTTATATTTATTAGATTATTAGAAACATAATACAGGAAACAGTAAAAAGTATCAATAGAATTTGACGTAATTTAACAGTGTGAAATATCAACAGGGGGCAAATACTAATTTGATCTTTACAACACAGCTGTAAAGAAATTTACGGTAAATTATAATTTAAACCATTCTTGAATTATTATTTTCAGCAACAATGCACAATTATTTTCGAATCCCTGTCAGATATTTATACAATAAAATAACATAAAAAAGTATAATTTAAAGCTTATTGAAATTTTAACAAAAGAAGTAGTACGGATGAAAGATTTGTTATACACTAAACAAAACTTACAATTACTAAACCAACTTTAAAAATAGAAGTATTCCAGGATTTAGTTATATCTCGAAGACAAATAACGACTTATCAAAATAATCCTATTACTTGCATCGATAAGTATACATCCAGTTCAAACACATAATGTTGTTCAGTCTGAGAATAAAACGTATTTAATAAAATTTGTAGCTGTGTGTTAGTGTAAGCTGTAATCTCGTACGTTATCCTTTGTTTAAACTCGTGCACACGTTTTCAAAGGAATTGTAAATGTGCATATGAAATTGTACACTGCATTATCATGCAGGTTTTAATATACATAATTGTAATAGTGGGCTTCAAACTGTAACTATTATTAAAATTAAGGTAAAAGCGGTTTATAATTATTAATCTTTGTAGACCACAATCGCAAAACCAAAGAAAAATTATCTAATTTAGTGGACTTTACAAAGAAAACTACCTAACCCTACGTAAATCAAATTTTAGGTGTACTGTACGGTATATGTTTCGTGCACGACACGTAGCACACTAGCTAACGCGCTGTTAAAAGAAAATTCAAAGCTTTTAAATGAGACCTTATTACGAAATTACTATTAGTATTATACATTATTCCATCGGATTCCCAGTATTTTGTTCAAAAGAAATTTTCAGAAAGCTAATATTTGTGTAATTACATGCAGACACGTAGAAGAAAAATTACTCATTCACTAACGTATCTATGAATTCATGTAAGTTAATTAAAATTTTTTGAGAATGAATTTTGATTCATGCAAAAACTTCAAGTGAAAATTAAAAAACTGTGGCTAAGCATTATAAGTAGTAATGGGGCACTAGACGCCATCTTGGATTTTGACGTCACAAGACCGCCCACGTGGGAGACCGGATTTTCCACCCTTATTTTTACTCGCTTACGTGTAGGACGTATTTTTTCACCCCTATTTTTGCACATCCACGTGTGAGACCGCATTTTCAACCCTTATTTTTATATACCCTCGTGTGAGGCCGTATCCTTTCTTTTCGAAGGCCCTTTTCAACCCTAATTATTTTTACTCGCTTACGTGTAGGACGTATTTTTTCACCCCTATTTTTACACATCCACGTGTGAGACCGCATTTTAAACCCCTAATTATTTTTTATATACCCTCGTGTGAGACCGTATCCTTTCTTTTCGAAGGCCCTTTTCAACCCTAATTATTTTTATATGCCCATGTGTGAGACCGTGTTTTCACGCCCTTATTTTTTACACATCCACGTGTGAGACCGTATTTTCAACCCTATAGGTCAACCCTAATTAAAGTTTTGATTTTTAATGGCATACGTACGTATTTATTACCCTTATTTTGAGATGGTGATCTTTTAATTATTTTTATTAATATAAGATGATGATCTTTAATTATTTTTATTAATTAATTATTTTTAGCCCCTGGGAAATGATGTAAAAGATAGTTTATTTAATTTTGTGTTTTACTATTAACATTTATTAGAACTTGTTTATCAGATATTATTTAAAGAATTGATTAGATAATAGTAATCACGTACACATTGACTGTATTTCCCCATTTTACTTTATTAGCGTATTTTTTGATCAAATGGGATTGTTGTTACATTTATTTTAATGCCTATCTACAGGTTGTATTTAGGGTGGGGCTGGTCTAGGGTTAATCTTAGGGTTATTTTGGTGGTATTAAGGTCCTTCTGGCTATATTAAGAACAGTGCCCCTGGAGGTTAGGCAAATGCACACGCATACAATGTTGGAAATTGCATAATTAATCAGAAATTATTAAAATTATCGACCCTATTGCTTTAAAATGGCCACATGCTATTGGGTGATCTTTTACCTAAACGCTGTATTTGTAATAAGGAGGTTCTTGTAAGACACGTGCAGGGCTTCGCAACTTGTTCCCAGGCCTTAGCCCCCTGACCGGGGATGGTGTGGGAACCTAACCTTATAAGACAAGTGTAGAGCTTAGCTCCTATCGTGGCCCCCTTAATGCAATTGTATGTTGTTCTAACTTAATCTTACAGCTGTAGGCCTTCGACCCGTCATACAAAAATTGTATTCTAATAAGGAGGTTCTTGTAAGGTAGGACTTGTATCAGGGTCGGCGCCCTGACCCTTTTGAGTAAAAATTGATTTTAGAGTCATCTAGTGGCGTATAGACTAACGAACATTTTCTGAAGCTGATAATGCACACCTCTCTCTTGCTCTATCGTGTTTCTTCCTCCCCCCCTCTCTCTCTTCATCTCTCTCTCTCTCTCACACACACACACACACAAACAAATCAATTAATTAATCAATCTCAAACAAATCACGTTCGATCATCAGATACAACTCAATCAATCAACCGAAATTATGTCTTACAGTTCGCGGAAAACAGATTACAGTTCAAACTGAATGCATTCAAGTGTAATTAAATATGACGTGAAATAATAAATAATTTCTACCCTAATGCAATGATGCTTTATGTATAGGCAGATCCTCTAAACAGCCACCACCTATACATACGGAACATCATATCTGGTTTATTTGCATGTTTAATTACATACACACAAAACTATTTCATTGTAACGTGTTCATTAACAGTTGTAAAACCTATTAAAAAGTAATAATTACTTATATATAACATAGAGTTAAATTAAAATTAACATGTTTTTAAGAATATCAAGTTGATATAACGGAAATAAAAGGCAAAAGGTTTTAATGGTTTATTATTATATAGGTGAATTAACAATAACTATAAGTTTAAAATCCATGCGTACCTACTATGCTGTAGAGCTGATCTTATGACGTTAACCTGTGTATTAATAATACATTTAAAAAATCTTTATCGGCATTTTTGTTAGCAATATCAGGTAAAAAACATATATTAAAAATAATACGCTTACCTTTAGAAGTTTTTCCTTCGACGCTGTCATATATTAAACTGAAATTTTTTATACAACGTACCTCACTAAAACACGCTTTGTGAATATCTGAATATAAACACTCGATTACATAACTGTCATTAACTATTTAGAAAGTAATACAGAAAAACCTGAATTCGTATTTAACAAACATGTACTTACAAAAAAAAATTTAATTGATTTCGATAGAGCTCTGGAAATACAACCGTTCGAAAGCGTGCTTCTTCTCTCGACATCAAAAAAACTATACTAGTGATACATTAAGTAAGCATAATAGAGGATACAGCTACATTGCTAACGATTATTGATGTTTTTTGTATGAGATTTTTTGAATGAGACAGCCTCGCAGGTATTTTTTAAGAAAAGCTATACACATCTCATGAGATCAAACGAGATTTTTGATATACAATCACCGCATCGTCTTCACCTTGAACGATTATACTGTAACAACCTATAAAAGTAGCTAATAACCCTAATAGTTTATCGGACATTATTACACGGACACGAGGTTAGCCCTAAATTAACTGGTTTCAACACGGCTCTGGAAATGCTGCACACACTTCAAATCTTTCAGCTCGTTCGCAGAAGTTGTACCGTATTCACATCCTTCAATTTTTATCTGCATTCTATTTCGAGACTGTAATACGTTTTCTAATACATAAACAGAATCTTCAATACGGTGATACGTGTAGCAGTAAAACACACTAGCTAGTTAGTTTAACCTCTATATTACTTTACATGCATGCCTGATCTTATCATAAATAAATACATCTGTCAAAAAAAAGCTAATTAAACATAACTCCATGGACTGGGTATAGCAAGCAACGTTGCCAATTATAGCTTTTAGTCAACACAATAGTGCCTACAACTACATACAATCGACTAGCACTGCTTTAGCACGAGGATCAAACGAAAAACACGCACGCACGTACACACGCACGCAAGCTAGCACGCTCCCACGTACACACTCACGCACGCACGTAACATCGCACGTACGCACGCATGCTCGCACGCACGCTCGCACGTACACACGCAAGCTCGCACGTTCGCACGCACGCCAAACAAGATGAGTATTTTAATATGTTTAATAATGGTGAAACTTTAAATTTTCATACCTTTATAGCACATTCAGAAATTAAAATAAAACCCTTCAAATAAAAAGTGACCTAAAGAAATGCAAAATACTAAAAACTCATCAGTTCTATACATGCATTATATATATATATATATATATATATATATATATATATATATATATATATATATATATACAATTACTTTATTTAATCAAACGGTTTCGAGATATCATTTTCTTGAAAAATTCGAGCTTTTCTAAGTTCAATTTTTCAAGAAAATGATATTATCTCGAGAACCGTCGAGTAAAATAGCAAGTAATTGTGTTTCGGGGTTTGAAAACAAGCAGGGCAAATCATCAAGAATGAAATTTTCTGAGAAATCAAAATAAGAGAATTTTCCTCTTTTAAGGTCGATCCGGGGACATACTGTATATGTATATATATATATATATATATATATATATATATATATATATATATATATATATATAATGCATGTATAGAACTGATGAGTTTTTAGTATTTTGCATTTTTTAGGTCACTTTTTATTTGAAGGGTTTTATATATATATATATATATATATATATATATATATATATATATATATATATATATATATATATACATGTATAGACACACAGGGGTTTGAGGATTACTCCGTTATGGTGAGTACATCATAAAAAGTTATTTACAAAAATTCTAGGCAACGATATGCTCGTTATTTGGAAAATATACCTATCTCTACAGGGCGATGCATAACTACGTGGTAACACATACATATAATTTTTTTAATGGGACACCCTGTCTATTCCACCATTTTTACATTCCTTTTATAGTCCCTGTTCTTACAATATGATGTTGTACATAACCATATAGGGTATTTAAAGAGTTATGACCATTTTTATATCGAAATCACTATGACATAAACACTATTTATATGGAGTAGTAATAAATAAATAATTATTTATTTTAAATAATAAGGTAAACAACATGTTTTAGTATTAAAACTAACCCTAAGAGGAACTGTAACTGTTATACCCTTTAAGTTTTACGTAGCATTCCCTATACCTAAATTCATTACTTTCCGAGAAATTTTTTATTTCCTTCAAATTTTTGTGACTAAAAATAATTCAGTCTTGGATAGTAACATAAAAAAATTATTTTATACAATAAACAATTAAAACACATCATAAACCATAACAATATGCAATGAAAGTAGGCAATTTCTAGATGGATATGATTTAAACAGAAGATTTCGTATCACAACATAAGTTTAAAGTAAATGTTCAAATTGTCCACCAACAACGTCTATGT
This sequence comes from Vesta saturnalis, assembly GCA_036346205.1. Taxonomy (NCBI): domain Eukaryota; kingdom Metazoa; phylum Arthropoda; class Insecta; order Coleoptera; family Lampyridae; genus Vesta; species Vesta saturnalis. The sequence continues at coordinate 765,353 of JARFJB010001974.1, forward strand.
AAGTTTGTATTCGATTTTCAAATAAAATAGGATACATTTCGTAACATTTGTACATCAATAATATTAGAAGCTTCTCTTATCCTATGTTTCATATCATTTGGTATTGTTTGGAGACTTGTGATGTGCACGGTTTTTTATGTAGTCTCACATGAAGAAATCAATTTCTGACAACTCCGGTGATCGATCTGATCATCGCGTCAAAACCACACTCTGTCGAACATTCAGTGGAACATGTTAAAGTAACAATGACAAATGATTACTGAGAAAATCTAGATATACAGCACCAGTCACACGGCCGTCAAAAAAGTTTGGACCAATTACATAGTCCCTATTAATACCACCACAAACGTTTATAGACCACCTACTTTGACTATGCGTATTACTACAGTAAGTATTGCTTGTTGCATAATAATGAAAATTGTGTCTATTCACTGTTCCATTTTTGTGAAATGTAGCCCCATTTCCAAAAAGCACAAAATCGAAAATAATCGATTACCGCGGATTTGCTGTTGAGTCCATTGACCAAAAACTAATCTGCGAGGATAATCATCATCTGTCAATTCTTGAGGTAATTGTATGGGTAGGGATGGTTTTTATGTTTGTGAAGTATGTTTGCGGCCGAGGTTTGACTAATGTCGTGTTGGCGTGAAATTTCACGAGCGCCAATGTGGGGATCATCAGTAACGGCTAGCAATACATTATATTCATTTTCTTCCGTTAAAACATTTTTATTCCTTTCATGTTTGTCATATACGACTGATCCAGTACGAAAAAAACGGTCCATTAATCTTTCAAACTCTTTTTTGGGCGCTCCGTTCAGTATATCACTGTTGATGTATTCTGCATGCAAGTAGACAATTTTCTGCTAATAACCAAATCATATCTGTTAGTTCTTCTACAGAAAAATTTATTTTTAAAGCTTATACACAAAAAACTCACTGATTAAGAAGGTAGCAATATGAGAACTGTCATTTTTCCAAAGTCTACCTGTTTTGTTTTCTTAAAGATACTTTGGTAAAATTACTGTTGAAATTAATCTAGAAATTGTCTGCCTTCGTTATATATTGTTATGGTTTATGTTATGTTTTCATTGTTTATTGTATAAAAATAATCATTTTTTATTATTATCCAAGATTAAATTACTTTTAGTCACACAAATTTGAAAAAAATGATAAATTTCTCCGAAAGCAATTAATTTAGGTACAAGGAATGCTTCATAAAAATGAACGTGTATAATAATAAAACCCTCTGAGAAAATAAAGTATAGGGGGATGCTTTTAAAAAATATGAGAAAACTGTAATTTTATTTTTTGGCTCACCCTTTATACAGATATTCGTCAATGATTTTTGTTACAGTTGGTTTTAACACTAGAACATATTTTTTATCTTATTATGTAAAATAAACAATTATTTATGGATTACTTCTCCATATACATAGTGTTTATTCCATAGCAATTTCGATATAGAAATGACTCTTTAAATACTCTGTATGGTTATGTACAACCGCATATTGTAAAAACAGGGATTATACGAGAAATCTAAATATGAGGAAATATAGAGGGTGTCCCATTAAAAAAATTGTATGTTTCTGTTACCACGTCTGCTGGTGATGTATATATATATATATATATATATATATATATATATATATATATATATATATATATATATATATATATATATAGTTTCATTTTTTAGTCAGTGCAAAAACGATGCTATAAACTACGTATATTTCTCACGTCATATCTTGTTCTTTCTATGCCACGTTGCCTGAGTGTAGTACACAATAATGCCTGCATTGTGTATTAAATACAAAATGAATATTGTTATTTCGGTGTTCTCAGAATGAAGTTATAAAAGTGACTTCCTTGTATTGAAGTATTTGCTCAATTTCTTTTCATGCTAACGAGTATCTGGATAAGTGATAATGGGAGCTTATTCTTTAATGCTATTATGAATCATTTGGAAAGAAAAAAAATCAACAGTTAGATCCATTTATAAATTAAGTGGCAAATCAGTATTTTAGTCAACCAGGTGTTTTCAAAGTATGTGATTTCATTTCAATAGACGTCAAGAAGGAGCTTCAATCTTCTCTATAAATCATCTATATGATTTCCTTAAAACGCGATGTACATATGTATTAGGCCTTTTTTATTTTACTTCACCACTGATTCACATGGTATAATCCTTTTCAATGACAGAAAACAGAAAAAAACACCGTAAAGGACGTTTGTTTAATATTTAGACCCCTATTGAAAATACCTACTTAAACTTCTCTAGAATTCAGGTAATGCCAAAGCAGGCTTATAATTAGGTCATTTAGACCATAGTTGTATAGAAATAGTTTAAATAGCTCAATTTGTTGGAATATGATTCTTAATTTAGATAAGTGTTTCAATGACAATATCTACATTACAATATGAATTTTACTCCACAATATGTAAGAAAGGTATAGCGTTTTTTTTTCGAATTTACAGAGTTCGTTATACTGGGTGTTTCAACAAACGTCCCGCTAATTTCTAGGGTAAATATAATATTAAAAAATAACGTTGGTTTAGTTAATAAACGTGCGTCCGAACATGCCTCCTTAAAAAGATACGGCCCTGTAAAAGTTGCCCAAAAAATCCTTTTTTTATTATCTCTGAAATGGTTTAAGATACCTAAATGAAATTTAGATCACAAATACCTTCGATTGGGTCATAAAAGATAGTGTTGACAAATTTTTGATATTTTGTACAGGAGCGTCGCTAAATGAGGGGTGCCGTTTATTTTCCCCCAAACTACTTTTTTGCGGACATTATTAATTTCTTGTGCAAAAACAATGTTTTTTAAACAATTTGACACAAAAAAGGTACTCTTATTGAAAGTCTCTGATTTTGGAGTTATTTGAGGTTTTAACATGATTTACCTAAAACAAGAAAATGAAAGAAATATTGAGTTAATTTGATTTATTTGAATTAAGTAGGCTTAGGCTAAAGACTCGCGATTTTTTTTGTTTGCCAGATTCGTTTGGCACATTGGTGTTGATAGTTTCGGTTTGTTTAACAAGCAAAACGCTTTCAAAAAATTTGAAAATAAATATGTACACCAATAGTGACTATACCGATATGTTGTTAACATTAGGGGAATATGATGGAAATGCTAAAGCAGCGAAAAGAAGATATGCGGAAAAGTTTGCAAGAAGAAGTGATCCGGATTCAAAAACGTTTTTGAATTTAGTGAGGCGATGCCGTGAGACTGGAACCTTTAAACCAAACAAGGTAAATTCTAGAAGACCACGAGTGGCAAGACTTCCTCAAACAGAAGAAAGTATTTTAAATCGAGTTGTTGCGGATCATACGATCACTGTAAGAAATGTGGCAACGGCAAGTAACGAAAGTGTTTCTAGTGTAAAAGAACAATTATTGCTCCCGTTCGACTACAGGCAGGTACAAGAATTATTGCCTGAAGATCTTTTTTTGAGAAGAGACTTTTGCGAATTATTACAAGAAAGAATGAGACAGAACCCTCATTTTTTACAAAATACTCTTTTCGCAGATGAATCAACTTTTACTAGACAAGATATATTTAATAGGCATAACAGTCACTTCCGGGCAGAGCAAAATCCAAAGGTTAAACGTGTAACACATTATTAACATAATTTTAAGTTGAATGTATGGGCTGCTTGAATAGGAAACCATCTCGTTGCATACCATATTTTGGATGGAAATTTAAATAGTGATGTTTACTGTGAGTTCTTGGTCTACGAAGAAATGTGGTTTTTACGCACGATGGTGCTCCACCTCATTTCAGTAGACAGACTACAAAACGGCTCAACGTACATTTTCCAAATATTTGGATTGGTCGAGGTGCTGATGCTTCGATCTATTGGCCACAAGGTCCCCTGACCTAAATCTTTTGGATTTTGAAGTACGGAGTCTAGTTAAAGAAAAAGTATATTTAAGCGAAATAAATTCCATTGAAGAACTTAAAGCGAGATTTGAAAATAGTTTAAGAATGTTAATTCAAGAACTACGGCCACTCAAAAGGGTTAGGTTTCCACTAGAAAAACCTTCACGATTATGTATTCGTGAAAATGGTGGACATTTCGAACATTAAATGTAAAAACCCGTACCTACTTATTCAATTTTTTTTTGTTTGGTGTTATTCGTTGTTTTTTTCTTAAATGTTTCCTTTGTCTGTTATGTGTTAATGTCATACAATTAAAACCTTTTTTAAGTTCTAAATAATTTACAATATTTTTACCTTACAGCTGTTTCTGAAAGAATCATTATTCCCTGAGATAGTTCGTTCTCGCGCATGACAATTATTAATTGTCTCATTTTAAGATAATTTATTAATTCGGTCAGCATTACTTGCTAAATCCTCAAATAACTCCAAAATCAGTAATGTTTTTGACTTTCAAGAGTATCTTTTTTGTGGCAAATTGTTTAAAAAACACTATTTTTGCCCAAAAAGTTAAAAATATCCCCATAAAAAAACATTGGGGGCAAAATAAGTGGCACCCCCCGCCCTTTAGCGACGCTCCTATACAAAATATTAAAAATCTTTTATGACCTAATCAAAGGTATTTGTGGTCTAAATTCCATTTAGGTATCTTAAACTGTTTCAGAGATAATTAAAAAAAGGATTTTTGGGGCTACCTTTACAGGGCCGTATCTTCACTTGTTTCCTTTTTGTTCTTAATTAAATGTTTATAAATTTGTATTAAGTGTATCGTAAACACCGATTAATCAATGGTCAGCTCTTTACAAAAACTAGTACTGATGTCATTACTGATTCTTTATTTTATTTATATCCTACTTACAATAGTTTAATGGAAGACCGCAAAGATGGTTAAAAACATACCTAATTTAAATCTTGATTATACTAAGCATAACTACATCACTAGCATGAAAATTTCTAGATGCGCACACACACATAAGTACCATCGCGCTCAAAAAATACTGGTGCAGCGTGTTACTGTAGATACTATCAAAATTCAAATTTTGATGTAGACAAATTTTTTGTATGTAAATGGGACATCTTACGATTTTCAAGCAGCGGTTAAGCATTTGGCAAACTGGCAACGAAACTATGGTTTTGCTTATATTCAGTTCATTAGCAATTCACAGAATGCGTTGTCAATCTCTCAAACGGGCACTTATTATTGCCTTTTGCATTTCTGTAAGGTTATGAAAATTCGTATAATTTGTATTTCTGCTAACGCAGTTGATTACGTGCCGTCAAACCAAATGCACACAGCCAAGATTTTTCTGCAACAATGTTTCTTGAAGGCGATAGCACTTCCAAAATTACCATTCATTGTTACTTTTGATATAATTATAATTTTAATTTGTTTTTTTTTTTACTTCAAATTGGGTTTGTGTGGAACATCGGATAAATTCATAATTCCGTTAATTTTATTTATCTTTTTTCCCTTTTTAATTTTTCTTTATCTTACCTTACTCTTATTTACCTTTACTTTTATTTAGTTATACAAAGTGATCCAAATCAAGTGCGAACCATTGGTAACTTCTTTATAGTTAAAGCTACAACATTGGTTAAATTAGTAAAGTTGTATGTGTTTTTCCGCTGATTACAAAAGTGGAATTAAAAAAACAATTCAACATTGCGTTTTTGAGTTTTTAGACAAAATAACATTTTTTTTAAACACAACACATGTACATTATGATTTTTTAAGAATCTCCATGAAATTTGGAATAAAAATGGCTGTTATAAACTTATTGCTAGGAAAAAATAACGGAGTTATAAGAACCTAAATTTAAACTAATTCTGAAGTAATTTAGGAGGCTATGGAAACAATTCACGCTATTTATAATGAAGTTATGAAAACCATTAATTTGATTATCAAACAACATTTTATTCTAGGTTCTAGCTCTAGAACTATATTTAAGAAGACGTTCAAAAATAATACCTCGTTCATGAAGACATTTGTCAACTCGTATATGAACATCTTTTACACTTTTCAAAACGGCCCTGCCATCTATTTGACAAAATTCTTCTCGAACTCCATTTTTGAGAGCATTAACATTATTGTACCGTCTTAAATAAATGCGATTTTTCAGATAACCCCACAAAATCGAGTGGGGTCAAATCAGGTGGTCTTAGAGGCCATGAAATCGGTCCATTAGTTCCAAGCCATCTGTCATTAAAAATATTATTCAGAAGATGATTAGTTTATCGATAGTTGAGAGCAGGTGCACCATCCTGCTGAAAAATAACATTTTGTCTGCTTTCATCTAAAAAATTGTCTATAATCTCTTGCGTAAATTCCACATATCTTTCGCCGGTGAGGAAACCTTCATAAATAGAAGATCCAATAGTTCTACAAGAAGCTATCCCACACTAAACGTTAAAACTAAAACGACTCTGAGGAGCTATAGGATGTACTTACAAGGAGTTTTCTCTTGACCAGTAATTATGGGTTTTCTGTTAAACATTCCACAATTAGAAAAGTTTGACTCTTTACTCCATAGAATATTTTGATAATTATTGGTATTTGGTTGACAATAATTAATATACCAATAGCAAAAAAAAAACATTCTTCTTTCAGGATCTCCCGGGAGTAATGTTTGAGCAGGTTTATACTTATAGGAGGAAGATTTGTTTCTTCAGTATTATGTGAATCGTACTTTAAGTCACATTGGAATCCTTAACAATGTCCCTTATCGAATTACTGGATTAAGCTTCAAAATAACCAATAACTTCTGTTTCAGCTGCTTCACTAACTATCCAATTCTTTTTCAACCCCTTTTTATTAAAATCATTCTCATTAGTTTTAAAGAGGCGGTAGTTTTATAAAATATCGACGATTCGGTTGATCACGAAATGTGTATAACTACTTGTAATATTTGTTTGCTCTTAGCGAATATTTGCTATTCACCAAGTAAGCTTCCAACATGTCACATTTCCCACTATGACAAAAAACCATTTTCAAACATACAAAATACACAATATCAGTTGCATTTCCAACAGGTTTGACATAAATTAACGTCATATGATTCCGTAACCTCCTAAATTAGTTTAGGTTTACGTTCTTATGACTCCGTTATTTTTCATCCTAGCAAAAGGTATATAACAACCATTTATATGCATTTTATGGAGATTCTTAAAAAATATACATGGTGTTCTATTTAAAAAAAAATGTTATTTTGTCTAAAAACTGAAACATGCGCTGTTCGGTTGTTTTTTAATTCCACTATTGTAATCAGCGGAAAAAATTATATAGGTTTGCTAATTTGCATTTAATGTGGATCACCTTGTATAAATATACATAACATACATACACTTTTGTTTTTTACATACTCAAAACTATTTTTTTACCTTTTCAAGACGGTATCTACAGAATAGTGAGACTTTTTATAAGAAATATTTTTTAAATCAGGTCTATTTTTTAGTTTCAGAAGAGTTTAGAGATTTTGTGTGGCCTAGAATCTTGATTCTCGCACTCAGCAATTACATGCAACTTGTTTTTCACAAATTATTTTAACGGTTGTAATTCAGTCATAAAATCAAATATGTAAGACGAAACTCATCGTTCTAGGTCGAAGATACCTGATTGTTCTTCAAAAATATCGTGTAGATGAAACAGATTGATTAGGGACAGTGGAAGTTATTTCCATTGATGAATTGTGAGGTTGACCTAGTGCGGCAAGAACTGATGTTCTATAAACAAGTAGGTTTTCTATAAAAAAGGGACATGTAACATGTGGAGTATGATTTATGTTATTAGAGGTTCGTGGGTTCGGAAATCATTTGTGTGAGATCACAAAATAGCAAATGTTTCTGCACGATGACCAGCAGGATTAGCAATAGATGAAAATCGAAGCCAGATAATAGTTATGGACATTGAAATCTACTGGAATTGAGATATGGCAAGATGCAAACTGAAACATAAGATGAAGCCTTGAAAGTTACTGTCAGTGGGAAACCTATAGATACAATAGTGAAATTTCACAAATTAACTGTAACTAGAATGTTTGAACCAAATCCCGACAACTTTTTTGTTCTCCAAAAAAGAAATCCTTTTGCAAGCGATGCTGTCCTCAGCATCTGCATACACTCTTCCTTTGTGATTTTCATAAAACTTTAGTTATACTGACCTAGCGCCTGCTCGTACCATTACTTTACTTTGATAAAGTTATTGTAATGTAAGTTATCCACTACGGAACAAATTACAGATTACAAACTACAAATGAGCGATTCAAAAATATTTTACAAACCTTTCAAACGGTTCACGATGTTTTTTGAGACCAAACGTAATGCTATTAAACGCGACATCTTGACAGACTGCTGATGTTACCTTAAGGAACTGTGCTTTAGTTGTTTTATACTTGAATTATATTTATGGATTGTTCCATGGAAATTCATCTGGTTTAGATGGAGACCACCGTATCTAATGTATCTAATGATGATATATGCGTTTATGCGTTTTAAATTTGTGACGTAAGCACCTGCTTCAACCTGTTCTAATCCATATACTAAAGGATATTGTTCGCACCTAATTTTAAATTGTAGTGGTGTTATTGAATAACTCAAGGAAGCCTACTTTTTCTGTCTTTATAAATAACAAAGTGTTTCTTTCCCTTGCAAATTATTTTAGGGAAAATTAGTTTGCGAAATCACACGCACACAGTACACGCACACGCACAGACACACGCACAGACACACACACGCACACGCACACGCACACGCACATGCACACGCACACGCACACGCACACGCACACGTACACGCACACGCACACGCACACGCACACGCACACGCACACGCACACGCACACGCACACGCACACGCACACGCACACGCACACGCACACGCACACGCAGCGCACACGCAGCACGCACACGCACACGCACATGCACGCACACGCACACACCCATACAAACACGCACATGCACGCACACGCACACGCACATGCACACGCACACGCACACGCACACGCACACGCACGCACACGCACACGCACACGCACACGCACACGCACACACACGCACACGACACGCAACACAAGCACACGCACACGCACACGTACACACACCAAACACACACGCACACGCAACCACGCACACGCACACATAGCACACGCACACGCACACGCACACGCACACACACGCACACGCACACGCACACGACACGCACGCACACGCACACGCATACGCACACGCACACGCACACGCACACGCACACGCACACGCACACGACACGCACACAGACACGCACACGCACAGACACAGCACACGCACACGACAGCACACGCACGCGCACAGCAACGCACACGCACACGCACACGACACGCACATGCATACGCACCAGCACACGCACCCACGCACGCACAGACGCACGCACACGCACACGCACACGCACACGACACGCACAGACACACGCACACGCACACGCACAGCACACGCACACACGCACACGCACAGCACAGCACACACGCACACGCACACGACACGCACACGCACACGCACACACGCACACGACACACGCACACGACACGCACACGCACACGCACACGACACACAGACACACGCACACGACACACACGCACACGCACACGCACCACAGACACGCACACGAACGCACACGACACCACAGCACACGCACACAGCACACGACAGCACACGCACACAGCACACAGACACACACACACACGCACACACAGACACACACGCCGCACACAGACACACGCATCAGGCATGACACACGCACGACGACAGCAAACCGAGCACGCATGCACACACCACACGAGCACAAGCAGCACGCAACGCAGCACACACACACACACACACACCACACACACACACACCACCCACAACACACGCACACCACCACAGCCACGCACAGCCCAGCCCACGCAACGCACACGCACACCACACGCCACGCACACAGCCACCACCGAACACACACAGCACAGACCGCACACGCACACACACCACAGCACACGCACGCACACACACGACACCACACACACACACACACGCACCAACACACACACACAACACACGACCCACCACAGCCACAGACACACAGCCCAGCACACGAAAACACCAGACACAGACACACACACAGAAAAGCCAAACCCAGCACGCACACCACACACACAACACGCACGCACAGACCACCCACACACACACCCACGCACACCACACACACACACAACAACACAAACACCGCACAGACACAACCAACCACGCCGACGACCGCACGCCGACCACCACACCAACCGCACGCCAACCACCCGCAGACGCCAGCACAACCAGACACGACACGCACCACGACACGCACACGCACCGCACAAGCACACGACCACAGCCCAAGACACACGACACGCACAGCACAGACGCACACAGACCGACACAGAAGCACGCGACAACGACAGCACGCACACAGCACACGCCACGACACGCACAGCACACGCACACGCACAGCACGCACACGCACACGCACAAGCACACGCACGCACACGACACGCACGCACACCACACGCACACGCACACGCACACGCACCACGCACCACACCACACGCACACAGCACACGCACACGCACACCACGCACACCACAGCCACGCACACGCACACGACACACGCACACGCACAGCACCGACACACGCCACGCACACGACACACAGACACACAGCACACGCACACAGCACACAGACACAGCACACGCACCGCCACGCACACGACACGCACGCACACGCCACGCACAACCAACCACGACACACACACGCACACCACACCACAGACCAAGACACACAACCACAGACCACAACGCAACACCAACCACAGCACACAGACACAACAAGCACACAACCCAGCACGCAGACACCAGCACACACACGACACAGCACGCACCACCAGAACGCACCGCACACACACACACAGCACAGACACACGACACACAGACCACAGACACACAGCACCACAGACACACGACACACAGACACAGACACACAGACACACAGACCACGACACAGACACACACGACACACAGCACGACACAGACACGACAGACGCACACAGACACACAGACACACAGACACACAGACACAGCACAGACACACAGACACAGACACAGCACACAGCACACAGACACGACAGACACACGACCACACAGACACACGACAACAACACAGACACACAGACACACAGACACACAGACACACAGACACACAGACACACAGACACAGACACACAGACACACGACACGAACAGACACACAGACACACAGACACAGCAGACACACACGACACACAGACACACAGACACACAGACCACAGACACACAGACACACACAGACACACAGACACACAGACACAGACACACAGACACACAGACCACAGACCACAGACACACAGACACACAGACACACAGACACACAGACACACAGACCACAGACACACAGAACCAGACACACGACACACAGACACACAGACACACAGACACACAGACACGACGACACAGACACAGACCACAGACCACAGACACAGACACAGACACAGACACACAGACACACAGACACACATGTACACAGAACACAGACACACAGACACACAGACACACAGGCACACAGACACACAAACACACAGACACACTGGCACGCAGACACGCAGACACACAGGCACACAGGCACACAGGCACACAGACCCACAGACCCACAGACCCACAGACCCACAGAGACACAGACACACAGACACAGAGATGCACAGACGCACAGACGCATAGACGCACAGACGCACAGACGCACAGACGCACAGACGCACAGACGCACAGACGCACAGACGCACAGACGCACAGACGCACAGACGCACAGACGCACAGACGCACAGACGCACAGACGCACAAGCGCACAGACGCACAGACGCACAGACGCACAGACGCACAGACGCACAGACGCACAGACGCACAGACGCACAGACGCACAGACGCACAGACGCACAGACGCACAGACGCACAGACGCACAGACGCACAGACGCTCAGACGCGCAGACGCGCAGACGCGCAGACGCGCAGACGCGCAGACGCGCAGACGCGCAGACGCGCATACGCGCAGACGCGCAGGTGCGTAGACGCGCAGACGCACAGACGTGCAGACGCGCAGACGCGTAGACGCGCAGACGATTTGAAGGCAGTGCGGATCTTATATTTGCTGCCTATCCTTCGTATTTTATCTGAGGCCCCTTGTATATATGGTACTATCGCTATATATTTACGATCTTTCTTTTCGGTTACCTTTCCTTGTTTAGGGTAGGTGTTAGATCGGGGTAGCCATTTTTTTTGTGTGTTAACGATATTTTCTTTTTCCTTTTTCAGGTCTTCTCGTTTTGAGCAAATTGTTTTCGCTTTATCGTACAAACATCTTGCCACGCTTTTGTAGTGATTGGAGTTGTAGTGTGGGTAGGTTTCCAGTATTCACTTATCATGAAAGTGTTGTCATTTCTCTGTACAAGGTGGCCAACTAAGAATGCGAGGTACTTTATCTGGGAAACTATCCATCGTAGAGGCTTGCGCAAAAAAAAGTTATTACGGAAACGGCCAATACAAAAACCTGGAAAATATTGTCAAGTTTCTGAAATGGCCGCTAGGGGGCGTAACTGGAATCTTGAATCCAAAAAAGTGATGTTTCTGTGAATTCTGCTATATTAACCTAATAAAAAAATAACTGATCTTTAGAGTAGAGGATAATCTGGACTTTTTTTGTTTGAGACTTTTTGACGTATCTATAAAAATAAAGTGGTGGGGGTATTCAAAGGTTTCCTTAAATAACCCTCTGTGTTTTCGAAATGGCTAAGCCGATTTTAACAAACTTGGGCGCGTTTAAATGAGCTGTTCTTGGGCTACAAATATAATATTTAAAGTTTTGTTAGTTTCACATGTCGTCGCTAGAGGGCTTTGTTCGACATTCCGACAGAAACGGTTAATTTTCGCAAAAAAATTAAATGCATAGGTATGACTTTTTTTCATGTTGCCTAAACAAGCTCGCAAAAACCGAGCGTGATGGTAAGCATTTCGAGTATTTACGGAGGCATTAAAAACCTTCCTCCTTTAAATCGGCCCACTTTAGGGCCACAACTTACATAATAGAAACAATTCCAGAAAAATATGGTTAAAAAAAATACAAATCTAAGGGATTTTCGTATAGGGTTTTCTTTGGCCGGTATTGTAGGTTAGGAACAAGTTATCGAGATGCGGTTTTCGCGAGCTTTTTTAGCCATCATTTAGCTACTTGTTCAAAGTCATACCAATGAATTTAATTTTTTTGCGAAAATTAACCATTTCTGTCGGAATGTCGAACAAAGCCCTCTAGCGACGATATGTGAAACTACTAAAACTTCAAATATTATAACATTTGTAGTCCAAGAATAGCTCATCTCAACGCGCCCAAGTTTGTTAAAATCGGCTTAGCCGTTTCGAAGACACAGGGGGTTATTTAAGGAAACCTTTGAATACCCCCCACCACTTTATTTTTAGACATACGTCAAAAAATGCCAAACAAAAAAAGTTCAGATTATTCTGGACTTTGAAGGTTAGTTATTTTTTTTTATTAGGTTAATATAGTAGAATTCATGATTGCAGTTACGCCCCCTAGCGGCCATTTCAGAAACTTGAAAATATTTTCCAGGTTTTTGTATTGGCCGTTTTAGTAATAATTTTTTTCTGCGCAAGCCTCTACGATGGATAGTTTCCCAGATACAGTACCTCGCATTCTTAGTTGGCCATCCTGTACATCCAGAAATGGTAGTTTTTGTTCTGACTCCAATTTTATGGAGGGTGTGCGATTATTCAGATGATCTAGGAATTCATACGGCTTATGCTTACCGTGTTGCCAAACTACGAAAGTATTGTCCACATATCTAAGCCGCATCATTGGTTTTTCCGTGAATGCGTATATCGCTTGGTCTTCAAAGTCATCCATATATATGTTGCTCAGTATGGGTGATAGTGGACAACCCATCGCCATCCCAAACTATTCTTGGTATAATTTGTCTTCCACTTGGGAATATGTAGATCTAATGCATATTGTGTTCACTGAGAGTTCTATTATGTTAGGTTGTTCTCCTGCAGTGCTAGCTTGTTCATAGACACATCCATGAACAAGCTAGCACTAGAGCTCATTATCAAAACTCCGATATACAGCTAAAAAATGTTACAAATCGCAAAGAGCTACCCAAGCGTTAGTTAAAGAACGAATCAAACATCACCGTTCAGAAAATAGCAGTTCGAGTACGAATCCAACAAGATCAGAGAGACCATTCGAAATGGTATGAACGAAAAAAACTTCGACAGGAAAAATAAGGCTACCAGAAGCAAATATTCAAAGACCAAGGTAATGCTCAAGGAAATTCAGCAGAAGAAACTAGAGAAACTAATGAAGGACAAGAAAGAACCAATTAACATCAATCGAAAAACCACTGTCATAAATGTCTCTAAACCACAGTTGAACGACAACGAAATGAAAGTTCTGGACAAAGGCTTGAACTATGCGATAACACCGAGGTAAATTCTGAAAATCGGTTTAATTACCGCACTAAAAGAAACAGCTATGAAATTAGACCCTGAAGAAGCCGAAGAATACAGAAGTAAGGTAAGCAGTCTTAGATTCATCTAGGCGAACTAGACCTAACCTCTCTAACTTAGAAAGGGGAGTGGTAATTTCCGATAAAAAGGTACCATCGCTCAAAATTCCCCGAGCAGACAAAGAAAACGTAACTGTGCAATCTGGAGACTTGCATCTGTAAGATCCAAGAACTACTGGAGGGGGACGAGTACAAACAAATACCAAAAGACCGCACTCCATCAATCTAAAGACAGAGTTCTGCAATTACCAGAGAACTAAACTTACTTTTCGAGATCCGTAAGGAAAGAACTTCTCTTAGTCCAATTGAGAGCTCGATAAATTCACCTTGTCGCCCATTAGCACACTATCTCCTAGGGATCGTTACACTCTTATTGGGAAAAACCGAGTCTGTGGTAAAGAATACGCAGCACTTCGTAGAAACCATCAGAACCTTCCAACCAAACCACGAAGAAATATGGTAAGCTTTGATATCGTGAGCCTGTTCGCAAATGTGCCCACAAATAACTGTCATAAGCGACAGGCTGCAAAGGGATGAAACGTTAGACGGACGCGCGCAACACTAGGTAAACACGATAGTGAAACTTCTGACAGTACGCATTAGAACTACATATTTACAAGTACAAGACAAATTCCATCAACAAGAGTTTGGGATGGCGATGGGTACCCACTATCTCCCATATGAGCAACATATATATGGAAGACTTTGAAGACCAAACGATATCCGAATTCACGGAAAAACCAAGGATCTGGCTTAGATACGTGGACGATACCTTCTGGTTTGACAACATGGCAAGCATAAGCTGGATGAATTCCTAGATTATCTGAATATTCGCACATCCTCTATAAAACTCGCAATGGAATTGGAGTCGTAACAAAAACTGCCATTCCTGGATGTACTTGTACACAGAAATGACAACACTTTGACGACAAGTGTGTACAGAAAACCTACCCACACGGGGAGGTGCTTACACTACAACTCCAATCACTACAAAATCGTGAAGTTAGGCGTGGCAAGATGCTTGTACGATACAGCGAAAACAATATGCTCAAAGGAAGAGGACTTGAGATTCTAAGTGTACAGCGATAATACCATATATACAAGGTGCATCAGACAAAATACGAAAATACGCACTACCTTCAAATCGACCAGAACGCTCAAGGGTATATTAACCAAAACCAAACCACACAATAAAGACCAGAAATCCAAGTATTGTGTATGTTCTAAAAAATATATATTGAATTACTCAGTGGCTCAGCGGTAAAGGTGTCAGACTTGTAAGTGAAAGGTACCAAAGTTCGAATCTGAGAGTTGTCAAGTGCTTGGGAAAAAATCATACTGCTATAAAAGCAAAAGCTGTGGAAATAGGCCGATCAACTCAACTAATATGAAACCACAGTTACAAACCACTTATAATACAGCATTCCAATATGGAAACAAAAGTGAACTGGTAAAGCTAAAATCTGTAGCTACAAACCAAACCTGATTATTTTTAATTATTGGTTTTATCGGATTTAAACGGCATCTTATGTACACTACGTGTTGAGATGAAGAAGTAACGTGTATTTCGTGTAAATTTCATTAAAAGTTGTGATACCGTTAGTGGTACTCAAATATATACGAAATAATTTTGAATATCCCTATTGCTATAATCTAATTTGTTTATCTTTGCATTTTCAATTTACAAAACGTCAAAATATTTAAAATATAGTGTAGTAAAATTGTATATTTCAACATCACATTAAAATATAGTCATAAAAAGTTGTTTTATTTAAAACAGAACCTTTCATTCGCAAAATATATAGCTTTCATGAAGTTATGGATACAAATTTTCTTTTACTCCTAAGATCAATAATAAAAGAGTTTCAAGCTGGACCTTATTTTATGAAAGGACCATACGTATACATGTTAAAGGAATATGAAAGCTCTTATTAAATTAGTTTTCTTTCTAACAAATACTTTTGAATGCTTCTTTTCTGTTGTAACTTGTATTTTTCTCGTTATAAAATTTATATTTGGCTTTTTATTGAGGGAAATAAGGGTATTTGCTTTAAATCAAAGTTAGAACTTCAAAAGCTACTTAAAAGTATACATTTATTATTAAACGTTTTACATTTTTATAATACATTTTCACTATAGTACGCTTTGTAAACGTTTCAACCGTAAAATATGCTCTACAAGGAATTCTCACACGTGGTTGAATTTCTTACCCCCAACTTAATTTTCCGCTATGTAAGATCGACTGCGATGCGAGAGCAAATGAATTGTATATTCTTCTACTTTTCTTGTTTCCTTAGTATTAATTAAAAGCCTAAATTGTGAACATTACACAAAGTCGTTCTTCATGTTATATTTACAGATAATTTAATAAAAACAATTAAGTCTATAATCGTTATGCTTACAACAAAAAATGTATAAATAATAAATACAATATTTGTAAGATTTGTAGAAATGCTTTACTGCAAATCATACTATATTTCCACATAAACATAAATTAGAATTTTTGTATAACATTGCTTATCTCCGTATCTGTTGTGCACAGATGTATATTGGAATATACGTTTTACACAAAGGTAAGAGCCTCGAAACGTACACATATCATTTTCATTTTTTTTTATAGTAAATATTAGTATTTGTTAACACGTTCATTCCTTTCTACTGAGGAAGATGGGATAATTGTTATTGAAAGCTTTAAAATTTGGAATATACTGAATGTGTCATGATTATTTTGGAACCAATGAGCATATCAGATAAATTTTTCCTCAATAGCGATTCGGAGCAAAAGGTGTCTGACTATCATAACAACGAGAATATACCTCCTTCCTCTGGACTAGGTCTTAAAGAGTGGTGCAAAATGTGTCCAATAAAAAATTAAACTGAAAAAATGGTCTCTAAACTACCCGATGTTATTGGAACCGCAAGAAACGTTGCTAAAACTGAAAAAAGTTTTGGTTTGTTTTTCAATAAATATATTATTGCATCAATAGTAACCAACAAAAATATATACATTGTAATAGTAAAAACTATTAAAACGATCTGGACACTAAGTCAACCATTGTTATAGAGATAAAGGAGGTACTTGGATTACTATACCTAGCTGGTATGTTGAATGGTAACCATACCTCTATATTTGAATTTTGGAACACTATCGCCTTACAGTAGATATTTTAACAATGACATTATGATTACGATTCTTTCGATTTTTACTGAATTTAGACGAAAAAGGGACCAAAAAGCAGCTGGCTCCTATAGGATGTCACTTTCATTTGCCTCGGTCAACCGGTTTTTACATTCTATGCAAAGGGGAGTTGTTTGTTGGTACTGGAATTAACAACTATTTGAAAGGGTTTTAGACCTATATTATACCTATTCGGTTTATAAAATCTAAATATTTACACTTAATACTACTACAACTAACATAAAAACGATAAGTAAAAAAATTAAAAAGTACTTCAGGTAAAATAAACACAAATATCAGGAAGTACCAACGACCGCCTTCTGTATACTGATTGGAGCGGAAGTTGTCAGCCCGCTTCTCTCCTTACGTTTCCTGTGAAAATACGGTTAACGAGATATTTATACACTCAGAAATGAACTGATCCTAATTTATATTACGATATAACGAGATTTTATTTATTTTAAAATAAACTTACAATTGTAAAAGCCGGACCTGTCAGGTAGCTGACGGAAGTAGAACTTTATAGTAATTATAACTGTGTTTATAATAGAGGGCTAGGTTATACGGTGATAAGATAAGTTTCTACCTGCTTTTACGGTCAACATAAAATCAGTACCTTTA
Organism: Vesta saturnalis; assembly: GCA_036346205.1. Lineage (NCBI taxonomy): Eukaryota > Metazoa > Arthropoda > Insecta > Coleoptera > Lampyridae > Vesta > Vesta saturnalis. Next base: position 783,737 of record JARFJB010001974.1, read on the forward strand.
AAGAACGTACTTTCACTTTATGAGTTTTACAAAGAATACGAGTTTAAATTATATAAATGCAACTTTTATACCTCTAACTTTTATGAAAGTGAATTTTAAAGAAACTAAATAATATTTACAGGGTTTTTATTAACTAACTATCTATTTACAGGGTATTAATTACGGTGGATTAATATATGTTTAATTACGCTTAGTAATTAGCGGAAGGTTTAGTGAACCAGAATTGGTGGTGTTTACGAGTTATTAAACTCTCTGGAATTTAATACCTTCGTATTTTACACTGAGTGCGGGCCCGTTTAAGACGGTGACCGCTTAGTAGCGCCTTGAGATTCGGATTTCGGCAGCACCAATAGTAGCTACCTGGGGCGGCTCTAACTCAGGGCCGGTTTTAATAATAACAATGATAATGTATTTAAAGTTTCCAGAACGATTTAGTTTAAAGATTATCAGGTACGGGATAAACTAAACGTTTTACAGGTACGTAAGACTTGAAGACGAAACCACTTATCAAGTTTGGGTTATCGAGATAAGCGATCAGGATCGGATACAGATTCAAGACCGTTAAAAAGTAAAGACTCACCTAGTCGTAAGAACGGCGTAAGACCTTTAAATCTTCGGGACCCTTCTGTTAAATAAACAGGCTGACGGCACTTAATAAAGCTGTTGTATTGTAAGGATGTTGTAATCCTCTGGATATCTCACAATAAGTGAGCAGGTGGAAAACAGTGTATTACAGTTACGTACCAGGTTCGTAATTTACGAAATTGGGTAATCGAAATATGGTCTAATTTCGGAAGTCTAACTGCTTTTAATCTCTCGGCTTCCTGCACTTCGGTTTTTAATTATTTTGCCTAGTGTAGGCGTGTGTGTGAGTCAGTGTGACGCGTATAGGTGTAGTATCAATTACAAGAATCTGGGAAAATACCCGTTGCGCTGTTTAATTGATACTCCAAAGATTAGTAGAATTTAGGCGAGAACCATTCTATCTAATTGAGTAAGTAAAAAACTACATCGGGTGTTTTTCACGACAGGAAGTCATTCACTGGCGTAAGTGAGGTGTTGTATGTTTAACTTACCTGCAGGTCATCGCAGATTGAGGCAGTAATGAACTCTGGTGTATAAGACAAGTTCAGGCTTGCGGTGTCGAGCGATAGTTTGAAAAGGTACGGTCGGTATGGGTTCTTGAAATTGATCCAGCGGAAAGAGAGCGAATAGGAACAGGCCTGAGTCTCTAAACCGACCCAGGGGAAAGAGCATCTGTAGCGTGTCTCGCGGTTTCCCTCTCCCTCTCCCTCTCCCTCTCCCTCTCCCTCTCCCTCTCCCTCTCCTCTCCTCTCTCCCTCTCCTCTCCCTCTCCCTCTCCCTCTCCCTCTCCTCTCCCTCTCCCTCTCCCTCTCCCTCTCCCTCTCCCTCTCCTCTCCTCCCTCTCCCTCTCCTCTCTCCTCTCCCTCTCCCTCTCCTCTCCCTCTCCCTCTCCTCTCCTCTCCTCTCCCTCTCCCTCTCCTCTCCCTCTCCCTCTCCCTCTCCCTCCCTCTCCCTCTCCCTCTCCTCTCCCTCCCTCCTCTCCTCTCCCTCTCCCTCCCTCTCCTCTCCCTCTCTCTCCCTCTCCCTCTCCCTCTCCTCTCCCTCTCCCCTCTCCCTCTCCTCCTCCCTCTCTCTCTCCCTCCCTCTCCCTCTCCCTCTCCCTCTCCCTCTCTCCTCTCCTCTCCCTCTCCCTCTCCCTCTCCCTCTCCCTCTCCCTCTCCCTCTCCTCTCCCTCTCCCTCTCCTCCCTCTCCCTCCTCCTCTCCTCCTCCCTCTCCCTCTCCTCTCCTCTCTCTCCCTCTCCTCTCCCTCCCTCTCCCTCTCCCTCCCTCCTCTCCCTCTCCTCTCCTCTCCTCTCCTCTCCTCTCCCTCTCCTCTCCCTCTCCCTCTCCCTCCCTCTCTCCTCTCCCTCTCCTCTCCCTCTCCTCTCCCTCTCTCCCTCTCCCTCCTCCCTCTCCTCCCTCTCCTCTCCCTCCCTCTCCCTCCCTCTCCTCTCCCTCCCTCTCCCTCTCCCTCTCCTCTCCCTCCCCTCTCCTCCCCTCTCCCTCTCCTCCCTCTCCCTCCTCCCTCTCCCCTCCCTCCCCTCCCTCTCCTTCTCACCTTTTCTATGCCTCTTGCTTTCATAGCGATGGGATCAATTAGAATGTATTTCTGGCCGATACTTTAAAATATAAGAAAAAACTTTCCCAAACTTTCATGAGAACGGATGAATGTTGCATTATGCATATAAGATACCGATATACAAAAATAGTTAATGTTACAAACGTTCGCGATCAAATGAATGGTGTAGTATGCATGAGCCCCCCCCCCCTACCTGGGGGCCGATTTTAAAATTTTTTGTATCCCTGTATCCTTCGCGCAAACGCAAGCGCTAATTTGTCAAAGTCATTTCTATATATTAGATTTATTCGAAAAAATGTTTTGGATTGTGTGATTAAAACCCTTTTAAATCAAAAATGGTATTTTGTATAATTATGTAAAGCAAACTTTTATTGAATATAAACTATTGAACATGGTTAAATAATTAAAATACAATCATTGAAACACTTTGGATTTAGAATTCACTTTCTAAACTTTTACAGTCTTATTCATTTAAGTAGAGTACTTATTTTTTACAGAAAATGGGAAATTCCGTCAAATGAAACAGAAGAATGTTCTTATTGCTTTATTATCGATTTTAGCTTTAATCTTTAGAATTACAGTACTGGCTAGAATTTGCGGTTGGCATAAGTAAAATACAAAGTTGAAATTGTCCTGATTAATTGCATTCTTAAAATATTGCAACTTTGAGTTTTAATTGCTTGTTTCTTAAACCTCTTGTTCTTAAAATGAAGTTTATATTAAATTCCAAATAAAAATAATATTCTGTTCATTATTCCCTACTGATTGACCCACTTTTTCTGTAAAAAGGTAGTCATATAACCCTGTAGCAATTAGCTACTCGGCTTAATTAAAGTATTAATTTTTTAGAATCCTGAAAGTGATACGAAAATACCTTAAGGCAGATAAACATTCTACTCGTACCATAGCACTTGTTGCATATCTAACCATTTTACACCGTTAAATTTTAAGGAAGGTGTAGATTGGTGTGTTTGTTTATGTTGTATGTATGCTAAAAGAATTTTTTTTGCTTTGAGTTTGAAGCTATTCTTTCAAAAATACGATCCCTATTTCGTATGTTCAAATTTAGTATCCTAAATAATATAGGATGGCTGAAACGACCTTAGATAATTTGTAACATCAAATTTTGTCTCTTTAGTTATTGAGATTTTCCAATGTTTCACTTGCATAAGCAATTTCTTAGCTCCTCCCACGTGCTTATACGTAAGTTTGTCCTTTAATAACTGTGGTCAATAACAACCTCATTTAAAAGAACAATAGCTAAAATTGTATTCGAAGATGACGTACACTCGCAAACGGTAAATGATATATTTATACAGTGTATCTTATTTATGATGAAGGCAGCTTCGTATTTTCGTTGTTTAAACGGGTGTACGTTTGAAATTTTGTCACAGTCATGTCGACTGATGTATAATGTATTCTATAATACTGAACTCAACCTACTACGACTTCGCAAACAGGGCCAATCCTCGGTATTTTGTTTTACTTTGAATATACCGAGAAAAGTTGCTAGAAAAAGTATATCCGAATATTATTTTAACCGTGGTTATTGAATTACACGAGGAAAATTCCTATTTTTAATTTTTTCAGCACTACTCAGTATTATTAGTAATACTCATC